>WWET01003345.1:98096-124672 GCA_011038615.1 Limnodynastes dumerilii | reverse complement strand
GAAGAGAAGAGCAACTAAAATGGAGCATGGCCTGTGTCACACACCATACAGAGACACTAGAGGAAGTAACATGTATAGCCTGTGTCACACACCATACAGAGACACTAGAGGAAGTGTATAGCTTGGACACTAGAGGAAGTAACATGCACCACATATACAGAAACAGAGCGACTTAAATGGTGCATGGCCTGTGTCACACACCATACAGAGAGACTAGAGGAAGTAACATGTATAGCTTGGAGCAGAGAAGAACAAGTAAAATGATTCATGGCCTGTGTCACACACCATACAGAGAGACTAGAGGAAGTAACATGTATAGCTTGGAGCAGAGAAGAGCAAGTAAAATGCTGCCTGTGTCACACACCATACAGAGAGAGACTAGACTAGCAGAGAAATAAATAAAATGTCAGATAGGATGGTCCGTGTGGCTCTTATCTACCATCACTCTATGTTTCCCCTGGTCCATGCTTCTGGCCATGTCATTGTTATGTTATGTTATGTTATGAGCCACGTCATTGGACTGGCAGTGTCTGAGCTCCTTAGGATCTTTAATTCACTTTCCCATTTGTATTCCTCTCTAACCTTATCTGTAACATCGGATTCAGAATGTTTCCTTAACAGAACTCGGTCTTATCTTTCAGCTGACCGGCGTCCTCGGCAAGTCTGACTCCGAATTACAAACATGTCGTATGGCTCTGTTGAAGGAAGCGGATTCGGAAGCAGAAACCCTTTCGGTGGTCCATCTTCTCAAGGTTATCAGCCACTAGGTAAGACGCAGACGCCGCTCCTCTACCACCTGATTCTGTTATATGCTGTCTGCGTTCACCCATATGGGGACAAGAGGCGGCCTCTTAAGGGTCGGCTTACTCCTTGTGGGCCGTATGCACTGCATTTGCGATATGAGCTACCGTGCATGCGCAGTCATATTGTAACGTCATCTACGTGACGTCTTGCACCATAGATTGCGTATACGCTGCTCTGCATATGGCCCTGTATCATTACAGAATGATCGATCTCACACAGGACGCGACAGTTTCACATTCTTATTTATTTTATTTAGTAGAACGTAGGAACCAGACAAAATATTTAGAAGAAATGATTTTGAATAATGGTTTTTAAACGGACAATAGATTCATATAGATATATAATCAAGTGCTAGTATTAATATTGAACTACTGAAGAATAAAATAAAAATACACGAAGTTACAACATGAACTCCTAAATTGGCTTAAATGGTAAACAAAGAAGCCGATGTTGACATTGTTAACATCAGGCAATGGACTGATTCTAAAGGCTGGCTGCATTCTGGGGTACTAGGTCCAAATGTCTGACCGCTATGGGCGATCTGGCTCTCAGTACACAGTATGTCACGCTCTCGTCACACCGCGACCTGTTGCTCTCCCTGAAGGCTTTGTGTTTGGCGGAGACGTCCGGTTTTATTACGTTTCAAGACTTGTAATACTGTACCCCCAGCATCTTATACAAGTGTTACACCCTATAACAAACATATCACACAACACAAGACGCAATGCAGCTGATCAGAGGGTAGAATGAAACCCTAGATCACACCTGGTCAACTACAAAGTCCCAGCATGCTTTGTCAGGAGTCAGCTATGCCTACGCAGTTCTAGCATGCTGGGAGTTGTAGTTTCACAGGAATTTTGTAGGAATTGTTGCAGGGAAGATTCTGGTCAGTACACCCTGAAGTTTTCTCCAGACATCACTGATCGTAAAAATCAGGAGCTCCCAAAAATCAAATCACACGATTCAAAGCAGTATCTGACAATACCGCAACATCATGACAGTCCATACTGCTAAGATGACAGCGCTATTTGACAATTATCATGTGATACTCCAGTGCGGGCCCAGTGTAACTAGCCAGTAGCTTCTTATAGCCTGCACAGTCCTGACATGGTGGCAGAATAATTGTGAGACTGTAGACCAGACCTGGACATCCTGTGTGCTCTCGAGGTGTTGCACATAGCTGATACCCGACAAAGCATGCTGGGATGTGTAGTTTCACAACACCTGGAGAGCCACAGGTTAGCAAGGCCTGCTGTAGACTCATCCCTTGGCTCTGGTTGAGTCCGAAGACTTACCTGTAGCGATGCATTTGCACCCGTGTTTCAGAGACGCTTCGAAAACCTTTATTTTACACTCCGTGTTCCATCACCCGTTCCATTGTGAGCAACGCCAATATGTACAAAGCAAACTAAAATGATCCATTGTAATGAAATAACACATAATGGTGGAAGTCTGCTATTATCCCGTTAATTAAGAGCTGCCATTAGACTAAAAGGTTTGTATTGAGCACATTTTGCAAAAATTTATAATCTGCTCCGTATGGCGGTTGTCACATTTTTCAGGTTTAATGAGTTAAACTTCTATGCCAGATCTCCCATCTCATCCTCCGGTCGTCTTTTTTCCGTGGCTCTCTCCGCTCCTCGTTTTATCACCCGCATAAAGAATAGGGAATAATGTCATGAAGATAATGTTGATGTTCAGGAGAAATATATGTTACTTTTAATAATTTGTGGCTCGACCGAGGTCTCTCTCCTGCTACAATTAAAATGTTTCATGATACCGAGCCTCGTGTTATATTTTTAATAGGTTACATTAATACATTTATTTAAGATTTGGAATCTTTGAATGAGATTTTTCTTCTCCGAGGATCGTATTCACAGATCAGAAGGAGTGAGGAGAGGCCGTATCGGCACCCAACTCATCTGATCTGTCCCCCAACCCGCTCCTGTTGTTAAAAACCTTATGGCAATTAAGAGTGCACAGGGCTTCCCTTAACTGACCGTCCGTAGTTTCCTTCTTAAAGACCGCATTTACGCCATCTACGTAACGTAAAGTAAAGATACGTAGGTAGCGTAGAAGAGTAACTACACATGCATAGCAGCTCTGCACCAAAAACTATGCTCGTATCAAGCGTCACTAATGCAACGTGATAAGCTGCACCAAACGTCTAAACATGACAAGAATATGACATTGTGACGATGATCGGCAGATTACAGCTGATTAAAACCTCCTGTGACTACACAAAGCTTAAGTGACTTATTAAACATACATAACGCCCACATGGAAACATCCTACAATCATAAGATGAAAAGGCCCGCATACGCACGCTATTGCGCTTAAGGTCCTCTGTTCCTATACATGCGCAGATTACTCTCTTTTAATATTTATTTATTATATTATTTACTTATTTATTAATAGGTTTTTATATAGCACCGTTGAAGCTTTGTTCACTTAATTCCGCACGGGAATGTGTAAGAGATGTGGGTACAGAAAGTGCAGTCCTAGTAACACAGAGGAGAGCGGGGAGTGCGCTAATCTCCTCCATGTGCGTTATAGGATAGCAAAGTCCGCTCGTTCTTAGCCACAGGACTGGATGTGCCCATAACCGCCAGCTTCCTCGCTATAGATGTCACTCTCTGTGACCGGGATACAACACATGACATTTATGTGTCACAGATTCATTGGGGTCGACTCGTGTATCCAGCCGGCAACCTCACACGTCTGCACAATCACCGGCTGTCCTAAGCCAGCATCGCGGCACAATCTATCCTGTCCTCCTCCTGTTTTATATCTTACATCATTAGTCTGAATTACTGCTGCGTAATATCATTGCGGGTTTTCATTGTTTTTATGATTTACAATGTGTTTTATAACAAAAATACAAAATATAACTAAAATGTCAAGTGATAAAGAAAAATGTATACTGATAGGGCCAAATCCAGACCTAAGTGCGGTGTAAGTGCGATCTCGTAGCATATTTATGCGATGGTAAGTTCTATGCCCTCCCCGGTCACTCCCCCCTCGGTCGCATATACAGTAGTTTTCTTGATTTACCAGTACCAAACCCTACCTTCATTTTTACAAGCGCAAGTACGCTCATATGTAATGGATTGCCACCCAGACTGTACAATTTAAATGCTTCCCTACGCCTAAAAAGCGTATTTCAGGGCGTCATAAGGATGAGCCGTCCCTTCCTACGTATTTATGAGGAAGGTACGTGCGATCAGGGTTACGAGCATGAACAGTACATATAAAAAGTTGAAGTGACGCAAGCGGCCAGTGTAATCACGCTCTCGTACTGAACTCAGGGTCGGGGCCATAGAGACCAGGGACAATTTTATTTTATTATTCTGAATTCTGTAAATGAGTAGTGCTAATGTTTACAGATTGCCTTCATGCTGAGCATTGTGGAACTTTACAGCCAAAAGCCATTAATTTGTCTAAAATAAATAAATGAATAATTCTGCTTTAAACAAGGGGAAAAGATTTCTAAGGGGCAACAACAATAGTTTCAGTGGTGGAAAGTTGTTTTGTTTTACAAGGATATATTTTCCGGAGCGCGTCCTTGCGATCAGACAGTTCTATGTTTTATTCACAATGAAGAATATTACAAAAATATATCTCAATATATTAAAAGAGCTTCCAGCCTGCTGTCCCCTGCGTCTCCTTTCATACTTAGGAGACCAGTAACCCAAAATGAAATCGGAAACTGGACTCTGGATAATAAATACTTGTAAATGGAGAAAGTGCACATCGGCAACCAGCATGCATGTAAGAAGAGAGGCAGCAGAATAAAGGCAATCACCGGGAACAGTCATATGTTTCCGCCACGGATGCTACGATTCACACAATAATTGTCTATTAGAATGGTGACACGATGGTCCATTGTCGGCCTTGTGCGTGATGGTATTCTTCCATCACCTTCATGTCACGTTAGCAGGGTCTTGGGAAATAACTTATTTATTCCCTTGACGCAACCTCCGAAAAGCAGAATTGTCCAATCCCTGTTAGCCGCCAACGTTCACGAGACATCACCCTAAATCGCCGCTAGCGAAGGAATCGCATTCACAGATTCGTTTTCACGTGGAGTTGCGTGCGTATTTTTAGGTACGGTGTAACTGCGCGTGCATAGTAACTTTAGTTGCGCAAGTAACGTAGAATATGCTTTAGGCGCAGACCTGTGAATCGCACTTGGGGACTTACGTACGGAGGGGCGGGGTTGAAATACGTACTTGAAAATTTACGTGAAAGAGGGCGGGGGGAGGCATTTAAATGAGTCTTTGAGGGCGCGGTTACATAAATACGCACAGACGGCATACATATACACACGTAAAGTCAGAGGTGCTCTATGGAGGTGTAAGTCTATGATTGGACGGCCGTGAGAGGGGAGTGTCATGGGCGTTGGCTTGTTACGTGCGTACGTATAATTGCGTACTTTGGAAAAACGCGTCTCTGAATCTGGTCCAGGGTCTTTCGTACAAGTACGGAGATGTTTATATGCTGCTGGCGGGGCCTTTTTAATATTTTATTACATTGCGTAAAGCTGTCTGATAATAATAACATAATTATCCCTCGTCAGTGTTATTTAGCGGTTTGCATCTGCTCTTTACACGAGAGTATAGCGAAGTCTCTCGTTCCCGCCGGTCTTGTCGCGTCTCTGCGCTTTCCTGCTAATGGTTTTGTAAAAAGCCAAAAAACTCTGTAGTTTTGTAAATGTGATGTAGCACGTACGTGGCCCCCTTGTGAGAGATTTATGGCGCCGGCCTCCATTGCACCCTCCGGTATACTTCCCTGACAGATTTATATATTTATTTTTTATCTCCTCTATATGTAGGTTGCAGCGCTGGGGATTTCTACCAGCCGCATAAACTGCGGCCCGACAGCAACACTAAGTTCATAATAAAGAGTTATGTTCACTGTATTGATTTGTGGTGAAACTAGATTCTGTGCAAGTTACAGTACCTTCTAATGGGTCCAAATCCCTCGACGCCTCTTAGATTTACTGCTGGAATGTAAGCGTTAATCTGTGGTTATTCAGAGCTGAGTTTCCATGTGCAGACATTCAAAATCGCTGCAAAATAATGGACCAGAAAAAAAAATTAGGGAAGGGACGTATTAGAGTTTTAATGAAATAAAAACATTTTTAACTATCATTTTGTGAAACAAATTAAAAAAAGATAAACTTTGGACTATATTCAGAGATGAAAAATATGAGAGGAAAGTTACTACTGGGCAACAGGGGGAGTCAAGATCATTGTATTCTTTGCATGCAGGGATATATCTTTAAATTGCTTACTGCACACAGATACTGACCAGCTTTACTATCACACTGTTATTTATCACCTCTCATCTCTAATACTATTATATTATTAATATATTATTACACAGATACTGACCAGCATTACTATCACACTGTTATTTATCATGTCTCATCTCTAATACTATTATATTATTATTATATTATTACACAGATACTGACCAGCGTTACAATCACACTGTTATTTATCACCTCTCATCTCTAATACTAGTCGCTGCTGCATTTCCCTCCCTAGGCTTATACTCCAGTCAATACGTTTTCCCAGGTTTTTGTGTCAAAATTAGGTGCCTCGGCTTATATTCGGGTCAGCTTATACTCGAGTATATACAGTATCCTTAAATATTCCAAACCTTGATCTGCCGTGAGAGCCTCCACCACCTCAGATGGGAGGCATTTCCAGTTATCAACCACCCTTTCAGAGCAGTAATATGTCCTCTAATCCAGCGGTTCTCAACCTTTTTTTTGGGAAATACAAGTTACCCGCTATGGAGTCATCTATGGAAGCATCTACAGGGTTGAATATATTATCTTAATGCACCTGGATAAAATGCAGGTTAAGTTTGTCAACTTGCCCTGAGTACCACCAGATAGTACTAGTACCACTGGTTGAGAACCCCTGATCTAAACCTACCCCCCTCCAGGGGCCAGATTTACTAAGCTGCGGGTTTAGAAAAGTAGAGATGTTGCCCATAGCAACCAATCAGATGTTGGCTGACATTCTCTAGTATGTAATAGGAATTTGAGAGCTAGAATCTGATTGGTCGTTATGGGCAACAGCTCCACTTTTCCAAACCTGCAGCTTAGTAAATCTGGCCCCAGGTCGTTGTGTTCTGTTAGACCTCGTCCTTTGAATAATGCCCCCCTTTTGTACCTGCTTACACCCCTAGATCTATGTGCAAGCTGCTATCATACCCCCCTGTAAGTCATTTTAACAATGCCAGAAGTCCTAAATCTGACCATAAATAGAGTGAGTGTAAGAATGCATTGGAATGCTCATCGAGACTTTAGGTCATTGGTGATATTAAATATATTGCATCTTGTGACATGATATGTTGTGTGTCCCCAGCGTAACGCCACACAGTATCACTGATTACTGATAGTGAGCTCTGCTGGTCTCAGGGAATACTAGGTGATTTTATTTGTTAAGCAGTATGAACACAACTGTGCTGGAAACGCTGCGTGTTTAATATTTAACACATTTCTTATTGTATCAAGGAGGAAGAAATAGTGCAAAGCTTTTGAAGATTCATAAAGCTAAAATTTTTTATCATCCTCAACATTTCTACAACCAGAGAACTTTGTAGAACAATAAGACGGAATGGGAAGCAGATTATGTAGCGTTTCAGAGTGTCGGCAAGAACTGGGGCAACTCACTCCTGCTGAGCTTACCGGATGTAGCGATAAATCGCGGGTCCCTGCGCGATGGGCCCGTGTTCTGAAGGGTTATTGTGGGAGGGAAGAGGTGGAAGGACGGACTCAATGTACAGTATGCAGAGCCAACGGCAAAACATTTGCACCAGACACAGGTCACGTTTAAGTCCAGGGAGCTGACGCTCTGCAACCTTCCTCAGACCATTGCAAAAAAAAATGTATATATATATTTTCTTAGCTAATTTTGTTTTTATGTTTTGCTTTTTATTTTTTGTGCATTTGCATTTATGACTGAAGCAAATCACAAAGCATATCCACCATTCCCATTACACGTTACAGTGTAGTCCCCGCACCTGTGGTTGGATTCCTGGGGTTGGGGAGGCTACATGCGAACATTACTGCATTGTGATTGGCTGCTCTGCTTACGTTCACAACCTGTCAGGTGAGGGTCCCCGCTAAGAACAGTCCTGTTTCGATAGGGCCGTTCTCTCCCAGCCGGTTTCGAACTCGATGAGACATAGCATTTGATCCCCGTGCTCCGATAAGTAAGTCTAAAAACTACCCCCAACCCTTCCCCGAATTCTGACCCTAACCCTCCGCTTCCATTACCCTAACCCTCCCTTCCCCACAGCCTGGCCCTAACCCTCCCTTCCCTTCAGACTGACCCTAACCCTCCCTTCCGTACAGCCTGACCCTAACCCTCCCTTCCCTGCAGCCTGACCATAAACCTCCCTTCTCTTCAGCCTGACCCTAACTCTCCTTTCCCTGCAGCCTTTTTCTAACTCTCCCTTCACTGCAGCCTGACCCTAACCATCCCTTCTCTTTAGCCTGACCCTAACCCTCCTTTACCTGCAGCTTGACCCTAACCGTCCCTTCTCTCTAGCCTGACCCTAACCCTCCTTTACCTGCAGCTTGACCCTAACCCTCCTTTCTCCCTAGCCTGACCCTAAACCTCCCTTCCCCACAGCCTGACCCTAAGACCCCCCTCCCCTTCTATGGCCCTAAGCCTTACCCTCCCTTCCTAAGAGCCCAACCTTAACCCCTCCTAACACTAAAAGTCAGGTCTGCGTCGGATCCAGTGAAAATGCCAATCATTCATGCTCAGCCATTCATCAAAAAATATTCTTAATTTGCTGCCTATTCAAAATAGAGACAGCCGAAAAAGAACTTTCAACTGTCTCTATTTCTAAAGCCTGCCCATCGGGGTGGGGACTGCAACTGCAACCTGTCGTTCTTGCTCCAGAATCCATCGCTGTGGGTGCCTTAGGATCCCTGTGGTTTACGTTTTGATACGCCGGATGCGTGCCTCGTGGTGTTCTCTGATTCCTCTGATTCAGGCTTAAAGTCTTTACCATCTGCCCACAGCCCACATGGGGAACAAGACAGGTTGTCTGGTTTCTTATGGTGGAGTACAGATCAGGCGTTCTGACGGTCGTAAATATACTCATTATTAACATTTAAGCCATCTAGGGACTAAATAAATGCTTACCCCATCTGTGTCCATAAGACCAATGCTTTGATTTTATTAGAGAGCGACAGGATTAATGCCTAGGAAATGACAGATTCTTATTTCTGGGTGAGTAAACCTTTGGATTTATAGCATAACGGTCTGACATGGGTCCGAGATGCGGAGGTGCAAGTTACGGGCGAGTTTTTCCTGGTCTGCCCATGAATCACTCTCTCCCGGTGTCTGGCGGCCTCCCCTGAGAAGGGCTGTTTGGAAATAATTTTACGATGCTCTCCTCTCTCCTGCTGCATGTGAAAAATTCTGCTGTGCTCTGCGTCTTCCTGCCGTAGTAATCAAACGCAGCCTTTGGTCTTATGTACCATGCGCATTCATGTCCAGGAGGGCAACAGCCGTCGCGCCTTGACTCGAGGTTTTGCTCTTGTAGTAAATCTCAGACCCCGATCGCCTGGATCGTCATCCAAATAAAAAGCTGCAGTGAAAAAAAAAATAGATAGAAAACAAAACTTCCCCCAGAAACTTTTTACAAGGTTTGACAGCATTTGGCTCTAAACCTGCTAGAGATCGTTATCACGGAGGGCTTAAAATGTAACATAGAGGCAGCCTTTACAGCCCCAGGTTTAAACTTACCCCCCCCCCAGGCTGCCTGTTATCGTCATGGGGTAGATCCAGAGCTTTGTTTCCTTTACATTTCAAGACGTAGCGTAATTACTATGCACTCCTCACGCTCGTACCTACTTGGCCGTTTTACGTTTGCCGAACACTACCTTAACTTTACGCTACGTAAGTACTGACCTACGTACAGGCTATACGTACATACATGCTTAAGCGCGCCCATACTGTATGATTAAAATGCCTCCTCCCGCCTCCGAAGCGTATTTACGGGTGCCGTATTGGCACTCCCCTTTGTGCGTAGTTACGAGGCTGGTACGTACGTTCAGAGTTACGTGGCGTAACGTCTACCACGCGCATACGCAGCATATACAAAACAGGGTTTTTAAGTCAGTGGCTAGCGTGCTTCGTTCTGGATCTACCCCCATGGCTTATAGTTTGTTTAAACTATATAATATGCTGACGCTATGTAAAAACCTGTTAATAAATAGTTATTAATAGAACCATTTGGTTTGCACTTTGAAATGAATGCACCGTTATTATTATTTTCCTTGGCGGGTATGACGGAAAATGCTTTTTCTTGTTGAATAACAGCCTTGACACACGCGGCATTATGCAATGTGCGATCCTGACACATGCAGCACCTTTGAAGACTCTGTGAATTGTTCTCTATGGGGAATATCAGGAATCTGCAGCTGCCGCAGTGTTCAGTGTAACTCACGTGCAGACTCCTGATTGGCCCCTGGAGAGTTGTGTGTTCCACTTATTTACAGCGTATCTCCAAGCACTGACATGTGTCCAGGTAACTGTGCTTGTTCTGGCTGATGAGACATGAGTCAGTGGAGGAGGAGGATCTTCTAGATGAAGGCTCTACATATACCTGGAAATTGGAACCTGCGTCTGGGTTGATGGGAAATAAGCAATCAGCGGTTTATGCACAGAGTGACCAGGAAGTTCACCTTGCGGCCTCTTTCTCCCCTGCTTACCTGTTGAATCTGCTGGGAGAGAAGCGCCCAGTGGCACAATGCTGACTGTCCCTGCGCTTTCAGCGAGTGAGGGATTAATGGCCGCAGGGTGACCTTCGCTGTCGGAGAAACTATAGAGGTTGCTCCCCTGTCTACCTTTGAGAAAGCTAAGTGGCGAAACGCGTGTCAGGTTGTTGTGGTAAGGGGTTGCTGAGGTGCCTTTGGCTTCCCAGTTTTAACTTCCACACACGCACTGGTCTGTCATTGTTTATCTCCTTCTCTTTTATCTTTGTGAGGTGTGATTTGGGCACTATTATAATAGGAAAGGTTATTTAAACCCCTCTATGGGTCACACACTCAGAGACCGCTTCATGGGTATACGTATTAGGGAGGTTTTTCTTCTTTATATGTGCATATAGTTTTTCCATTTGTATCTATTTTGCTTTGTTTCCTTCCATTAGACCGTATGTTTTTGTGTTCTATTTATATTGCATCTCTATTTATATTGCATCTCTATTTATATTGCATATCTTTAAAGACCACATGTATGCAATCTATGTAACAAAATGTAACATAGATAGCGTAAAAGTGTTACTATGCTTGTGCAGTAGCTCTAAACGTAAAAGAACGGACGTAAAATGAAGAATCCGGTCCTGTATTCTTGTGGACACATCATTGATTTGATTGTTTATAGAACAGTATTTGCATCGCTTGGTATAAATTTTCTTTTTTGGTTTCTCTTTTATCCCTTTTCTCTATAACTATTGTATATTTTCTTTCTAGATTATATTTTATAAGTATAACTTTTCTCTGCAGCTATTGTAGATATATATCATGTTATTAAATTTTTTTAACATTAGACTATTTTTGACAAATCATTTGGTGTTATAATGTTACGCGTTTGTCCATATGCAGTTGTCTTGAGCCTCATTTTTTTGTGTTGACACCTAGATTTTCCAAACCTTTTTTACTCTTCCTTGTGCATCTAGGTGCCGGAATATGGGCACATTTTAACGGGATGCAGTCTCTGGTTAGAAAATGACTTTTTCTGAATTTTGGACAGCCGAAACATCATTTTCAGCTGCCTGTACTGCAAAAAAGTTTACTATATCGAAAGTTTTAATAATGAACGAGTAAGCATTCAATTCAAAATACTTAACTATTCATTCAGAAACCACCGCCGCACTGGACGGGAGGTGAGTATATGGGGAGTCCTAGGGTTTGGCTGCGAGGAGGTGAGTCATAGGGTTAGGCTGCGAGGAGGTGAGTCATAGGGTTAGGCTGCGAGGAGGTGAGTCATAGGGTTAGGCTGCAAGGAGGTGAGTCATAAGGTTAGGCTGCAAGGAGGTGAGTCATAGGGTTAGGCTGTGAGGAGGTGGGTTAGGCTGCGGGGAGGTGAGTCATAGGGTTAGGTTGCGGTGAGGGGAGTCATAGTGTTAGGCTGCAGGGAGGTGAGTCATAGGGTTAGGCTGCGAGGAGGTGAGTCATAGGGTCAGGCTGCGGGGAGGGGAGTTTTAGGGTCAGGCTGCGAGGAGGTGAGTCATAGGGTTAGCAAAAGTGCGGATGTTGCCATTGCAACCAATCAGATTCTAGCTCTTCCTTTCCTAATACATGCTAGAACATGTCCGCTACAATCTGATTGGTTGCTATGGGCAACATCTCCACCTTTCCTTTCCCGCTGCTTAGTAAATCTGGCCCTAAATGTCACAGCAGGTGAGTCATAGGGTTAGGCTGCGAGGAGGTGAGTCATAGGGTCAGGTTGCGAGGAGGTGAGTCATAGGGTCAGGTTGCGAGGAGGTGAGTCATAGGGTTAGCAAAAGTGCGGATGTTGCCCATTGCAACCAATCAGATTCTAGATTCTAGCTTCCTTTCCTAATACATGCTACAATCTGATTGGTTGCTATGGGCAACATCTCCACCTTTCCTTTCCCGCTGCTTAGTAAATCTGGCCCTAAATGTCACTGCAGGTACCCCTCGGGGAAATGAAATGTCTAGATGTGGAAATGAGAACTTTCAGCATTGTTCCTGTGGTGAAAAATAAACTTTTACCGAGCTCGAGTCCTCCCTCCTAACATTAGCTGACATTAGGTTGCGACTGTATTTGGAAACAACGATAACTTCCCCCTATATCCACAGATCTGTGTAACTGCTGCCTCTGCATTGTATTTTACAGAAAGGACGGTATGTGTGCTGGTTAATGGCCGTGTTCTGGGGTATTTTCTTTCCTTAGTTTCAGGACATAAATACCCCGGAGGATAGAGGGGAATATACCCGGACTCAGCGGACTGTAGTTGTGCTCTGTTTGCGGGTTGCAGGATACAGCGGGGACTGGTGTGACCATGCAGGGAGATAAATGCATGATATGCAGCACGTTACACATTGATCAGCCATGCTCTCCTCTTGCTAATCACAGAAATGTCCTCGCTTGATGACTGTAAAGCGTCTCCACGCGAATCTCTGCCAGTCACCAGGGCAACAGTCTCCGAATGTGCAATAAACATCTATCTTATTAATTGCTCTTCACTCTGGATTAAAGTCAAGTTTCTCGTGGCTGGAAATCTCTGGGACTTGTCAAATGGAGAAATTAAAATTGGCCTGATAAACTGTTTGCTATTAGAAATAAACAGCAAGGCTTGCAGAGGCGACATCGGCCCTAATGCCTGCATCTCGGCCGTAATCATCGCCTGCGTCTGTTGCATTGTGTCACCTTACAGATTGCAGCATTTCCGACTTCTGACATGTAACCTTTTACTGAAACAGAGCTGTAACCGCGATGTATGGTGAATGCATCAACGCTCACCTCGATCATATGGCCTGGAAGAGACTGGGGAGAGGGTGGTATTCAAGGTATTAGATTAGATGTCACCAGGTACAGGAGGGAGAGGGGGATATGATAGAAGGGATATAACTAGGTACAGGAGGGAGAAGGGGATATGATAGAAGGGGTATAACTAGGTACAGGAGGGAGAAGGGGATATGATAGAAGGGGTATAACCAGGTACAGGAGGGAGGGGGATATGAGAGAAGGAATATAACCAGGAACATAAGGATAGAAATCTTTAACCTAAAAACTAGCTTTGATCAGATGTGTTCTGAAGTCATCATTTGTATAAAGAAGTTAATAATAGCAATAGATGGGCCACGTGGTTCTGTTGTGCCGTCAAATTCTGTGGTTTTAGCAGCCAAGAGCTGTTGTGGAGGACTCTGTACAGTGCAGAGTATTGGGGCAATTCAGGTAGAGGATGGGTTATATATCTGGGCTCCGTGGGCTTAGCTGTGACTGAGGAGCGTGTGTGGGCTCAGGCAGTGATCCAGCAGGTGTCTCTCTGATAGTGTGCTGGGTGTTATGGAATTTCTGCCTGGGAGCCCTGTGCAGGGGGGATGTTTACGAGTGGGATGCTCTTGCTCGTGATGTGCCATAAATTGCTCATATGTAGGTAGGCGGCAGCACAGCCCTCACAGAGAAGAGGATTCTCCATCTATGACTGATACATGCGCCTGACATTTACATCCTAGGAACATCTTTGCTTTGTGTGACTCCTATGTCTTTTGGGGCAGGGGAATAGTAGGTGACTCCAGGTACTTCTCTGGGTCTGCGTCTTAATCTGGCCACACACTGGTCTCGATCTAGAGGGACGCGCCGTCAATGCGTTAGTAATGGGGAGCAGGCTGCATGCCGTCCAATAGTCTCCTTTGTATTGCAAGTCAGTGCACCATGTAGTGTACGGCGCACAGCAGCGAATCGCAGTGTAGATACATAGCCAAATACTGTGCAAGTGCAGTGCATTGAGGCGAGCGTCTGTGTCACAAAGTAAATGTCACACAAATAATTGTCAAAAATATTTTTAATTTGAATAAAAACATAAAATATTGTTTATTATTTTCCTTACTGTGTGTAGAACTGTGACACAGGCACAATACAGCGGCAGCCACTTCTGACCCTTTGTAACGTGTTTGAAGTCTGTAATAGATGGCGGAAGGTCACCCTCTGGATTTAGACTTGACCGGGGGCTGGGCCAAGCCTTTTCTATGGAAACAGTCCTTTGTTACGTCTGTGATCGGCTCTGGATCTGAGGCACTTGCTTGGGCCCTGCCCCTTACTGTACATTGATTACATCCCTCCATGAGGGTCCCCACTAAGAATGGTCCTATTTCGATAGGGTTGTTTCCTCCCCTGGCTGGGATATCGATTGCTTATGCCTTGGTGAGGCATAGCAATCAATCCCCGGAGCACTGAATGCTCGATGCTCCGATAGGTAAGCCTAAAAAGTAATCCTAACCATTCCTCTAATTCTAAATCTAACCCTCCTCTTCCATTACCCTAACCCTCCCTTCCCTGCAGCTTGACCCTAGCTCTCCCTTCCTCGCAGCTTGGCCCTAACCCTCCGTTCCCCACAGCCTGGCCCTAACCCTCCCTTCCCCGCAGCCTGACCCTAACCCTCCCTTCTCCCTAGCCTGACCCTAACCCTTCCTTCTCCTTAGCTAAGCACAAAATTGGCTTTTAGAGCACACTCAAATGACACCACAAAGGATACCATTCTGGGAGACGGGTGTGGGTCACACTGAGAACATTCGTTTTCGAAAAGGGACGCTCTTTCCCAGTCATTTCCAAACTGGCAAATCAATCGATCAGCTGCAGAACGACACTGCGCTGAAAGGTGAGTGTAATTTAATTTCCAAACCTTGCCCCAACCATTACCCTAACCTTCCCCTTTCATTACCCTAACCTTAACCCTCCCTTCAACGCACCCTGACCCTAACCCTCCCTTCCTCTCTGCCTGACCCTATTCCTCCCTTCCCCGCAGCCTGACCCTAACCCTCCCTTCCCCGCAGCCTGACCCTAACACTCCCCTTCTATGGCCCTAACCCTAACCCTCCCTTCCTAAGAGCCTAACCCTAACCCCTCCCCCTAACATTAAAAGTCCCCGGAGAGGTTACTCACCTCTCCGGAGCTGTCTGCAGCACGTGGGGCAGTCCCTGTGAAAATGAATGGGAGAGTATGCCGATCAACACAAAAAAAAAAAATCTAAAATGGCTTCCTTTGACTGTATCCATTTCTAAAGGCAGCGGGGACTGCAACCGCTCCACCCGTTCCCTCCCTCAACACGAACCTCAGAATGCAATCTTGCAGCTCGAGTTGCGCTGAGATCTGAATTGGCCGCCACTGCGCGCTCTTCATTTCTGAGCATGTGCAGTAGAAAATTATGCACGTCAGCTGGGCCACACTCTCTGGATCGGGCCCTTTATTGGATCCTTGGCCCCACGGTCAGCGGAGAGACTGCATAGTAAAAGTTGCATATAGTATAAAAAGAAAAAGTGTAACAAACTTTAGAAAAAAAAATTGAAATAAATAAATGATTTTTCACCCCGGTCCCAATAATATACAGCGACTGACCGTCTGTTCGTTTATTTCCGCCAGCTGCCATGACGGTGAGTCTGACACGAGGCATTATTGCGTTATCTGTCTCTCCAGGCCTCTCGTCCGGTGCTGGTTTATCGCTTCATCCTCCTCTGATGGAGTTTCCTGGATGTCTGCTTGGAAAATATTTTACTTCAAGGTGGCAGATACAAAGCTCCGATGTTCCCGTCGCTGGCGCCTCGCAGATGTCACAGCCCACACTCTCTCTCGTTCCTTTTTTTATTTTAAGCAAGACAACTTTGAGAGCACAAAACAATTCCCTTTCATGTGACACCTCGGCAGCAGATGACAAAATAACTGCTCCATGTAACATAATAGCCGTTCCCTCATCTGACCGATGTGTTACATACACTGATTCTACCCCTGATGTCTTACATACACTGCTATCTACTGTATCACCCGATTCTACCCCCGATGTCTTACATACACTGCTATCTACTGTGTCACCCGATTCTACCCCCGATGTCTTACATACACTGCTATCTACTGTGTCACCCGATTCTACCCCCGATGTCTTACATACACTGCTATCTACTGTGTCACCCGATTCTACCCCCGATGTCTTACATACACTGCTATCTACTGTGTCACCCGATTCTACCCCCGATGTCTTACATACACTGCTATCTACTGTGTCACCCGATTCTACCCCCGATGTCTTACATACACTGCTATCTACTGTGTCACCCGATTCTACCCCCGATGTCTTACATACACTGCTATCTACTGTGTCACCCGATTCTACCCCCGATGTCTTACATACACTGCTATCTACTGTGTCACCCGATTCTACCCCCGATGTCTTACATACACTGCTATCTACTGTGTCACCCGATTCTACCCCCGATGTCTTACATACACTGCTATCTACTGTGTCACCCGATTCTACCCCCGATGTCTTACATACACTGCTATCTACTGTGTCACCCGATTCTACCCCCGATGTCTTACATACACTGCTATCTACTGTGTCACCCGATTCTACCCCCGATGTCTTACATACACTGCTATCTACTGTGTCACCCGATTCTACCCCCGATGTCTTACATACACTGCTATCTACTGTGTCACCCGATTCTACCCCCGATGTCTTACATACACTGCTATCTACTGTGTCACCCGATTCTACCCCCGATGTCTTACATACACTGCTATCTACTGTGTCACCCGATTCTACCCCCGATGTCTTACATACACTGCTATCTACTGTGTCACCCGATTCTACCCCCGATGTCTTACATACACTGCTATCTACTGTGTCACCCGATTCTACCCCCGATGTCTTACATACACTGCTATCTACTGTGTCACCCGATTCTACCCCCGATGTCTTACATACACTGCTATCTACTGTGTCACCCGATTCTACCCCCGATGTCTTACATACACTGCTATCTACTGTGTCACCCGATTCTACCCCCGATGTCTTACATACACTGCTATCTACTGTGTCACCCGATTCTACCCCCGATGTCTTACATACACTGCTATCTACTGTGTCACCCGATTCTACCCCCGATGTCTTACATACACTGCTATCTACTGTGTCACCCGATTCTACCCCCGATGTCTTACATACACTGCTATCTACTGTGTCACCCGATTCTACCCCCGATGTCTTACATACACTGCTATCTACTGTGTCACCCGATTCTACCCCCGATGTCTTACATACACTGCTATCTACTGTGTCACCCGATTCTACCCCCGATGTCTTACATACACTGCTATCTACTGTGTCACCCGATTCTACCCCCGATGTCTTACATACACTGCTATCTACTGTGTCACCCGATTCTACCCCCGATGTCTTACATACACTGCTATCTACTGTGTCACCCGATTCTACCCCCGATGTCTTACATACACTGCTATCTACTGTGTCACCCGATTCTACCCCCGATGTCTTACATACACTGCTATCTACTGTGTCACCCGATTCTACCCCCGATGTCTTACATACACTGCTATCTACTGTGTCACCCGATTCTACCCCCGATGTCTTACATACACTGCTATCTACTGTGTCACCCGATTCTACCCCCGATGTCTTACATACACTGCTATCTACTGTGTCACCCGATTCTACCCCCGATGTCTTACATACACTGCTATCTACTGTGTCACCCGATTCTACCCCCGATGTCTTACATACACTGCTATCTACTGTGTCACCCGATTCTACCCCCGATGTCTTACATACACTGCTATCTACTGTGTCACCCGATTCTACCCCCGATGTCTTACATACACTGCTATCTACTGTGTCACCCGATTCTACCCCCGATGTCTTACATACACTGCTATCTACTGTGTCACCCGATTCTACCCCCGATGTCTTACATACACTGCTATCTACTGTGTCACCCGATTCTACCCCCGATGTCTTACATACACTGCTATCTACTGTGTCACCCGATTCTACCCCCGATGTCTTACATACACTGCTATCTACTGTGTCACCCGATTCTACCCCCGATGTCTTACATACACTGCTATCTACTGTGTCACCCGATTCTACCCCCGATGTCTTACATACACTGCTATCTACTGTGTCACCCGATTCTACCCCCGATGTCTTACATACACTGCTATCTACTGTGTCACCCGATTCTACCCCCGATGTCTTACATACACTGCTATCTACTGTGTCACCCGATTCTACCCCCGATGTCTTACATACACTGCTATCTACTGTGTCACCCGATTCTACCCCCGATGTCTTACATACACTGCTATCTACTGTGTCACCCGATTCTACCCCCGATGTCTTACATACACTGCTATCTACTGTGTCACCCGATTCTACCCCCGATGTCTTACATACACTGCTATCTACTGTGTCACCCGATTCTACCCCCGATGTCTTACATACACTGCTATCTACTGTGTCACCCGATTCTACCCCCGATGTCTTACATACACTGCTATCTACTGTGTCACCCGATTCTACCCCCGATGTCTTACATACACTGCTATCTACTGTGTCACCCGATTCTACCCCCGATGTCTTACATACACTGCTATCTACTGTGTCACCCGATTCTACCCCCGATGTCTTACATACACTGCTATCTACTGTGTCACCCGATTCTACCCCCGATGTCTTACATACACTGCTATCTACTGTGTCACCCGATTCTACCCCCGATGTCTTACATACACTGCTATCTACTGTGTCACCCGATTCTACCCCCGATGTCTTACATACACTGCTATCTACTGTGTCACCCGATTCTACCCCCGATGTCTTACATACACTGCTATCTACTGTGTCACCCGATTCTACCCCCGATGTCTTACATACACTGCTATCTACTGTGTCACCCGATTCTACCCCCGATGTCTTACATACACTGCTATCTACTGTGTCACCCGATTCTACCCCCGATGTCTTACATACACTGCTATCTACTGTGTCACCCGATTCTACCCCCGATGTCTTACATACACTGCTATCTACTGTGTCACCCGATTCTACCCCCGATGTCTTACATACACTGCTATCTACTGTGTCACCCGATTCTACCCCCGATGTCTTACATACACTGCTATCTACTGTGTCACCCGATTCTACCCCCGATGTCTTACATACACTGCTATCTACTGTGTCACCCGATTCTACCCCCGATGTCTTACATACACTGCTATCTACTGTGTCACCCGATTCTACCCCCGATGTCTTACATACACTGCTATCTACTGTGTCACCCGATTCTACCCCCGATGTCTTACATACACTGCTATCTACTGTGTCACCCGATTCTACCCCCGATGTCTTACATACACTGCTATCTACTGTGTCACCCGATTCTACCCCCGATGTCTTACATACACTGCTATCTACTGTGTCACCCGATTCTACCCCCGATGTCTTACATACACTGCTATCTACTGTGTCACCCGATTCTACCCCCGATGTCTTACATACACTGCTATCTACTGTGTCACCCGATTCTACCCCCGATGTCTTACATACACTGCTATCTACTGTGTCACCCGATTCTACCCCCGATGTCTTACATACACTGCTATCTACTGTGTCACCCGATTCTACCCCCGATGTCTTACATACACTGCTATCTACTGTGTCACCCGATTCTACCCCCGATGTCTTACATACACTGCTATCTACTGTGTCACCCGATTCTACCCCCGATGTCTTACATACACTGCTATCTACTGTGTCACCCGATTCTACCCCCGATGTCTTACATACACTGCTATCTACTGTGTCACCCGATTCTACCCCCGATGTCTTACATACACTGCTATCTACTGTGTCACCCGATTCTACCCCCGATGTCTTACATACACTGCTATCTACTGTGTCACCCGAAACTTTGTTTTTACTGATATTTCTCCTCTTTCTCTTTCACAGCCTCTCGATCCAATCCAAATGAACTTCAAGAACTCTTCCAAATCACTTCTGGGGATGTGTTTAGGATAAACTCGAATGGTGGGTATTTCAGATATCATCTCCGTTGTTTTTCTGTCTTTTTTTTTCTTTCTTTTCTCTTTGCTGTTTTTCCATTCCACACATGGAATAATAAAACTTTGTTTTTACTGATATTTCTCCTCTTTCTCTTTCACAGCCTCCCAGATCGATCCAAATGAACTTCAAGAACTCTTCCAAATCACTTCTGGGGATGTGTTTAGGATAAACTCGAATGGTGGGTATTTCAGATATCATCTCCGTTGTTTTTCTGTCTTTTTTTTTCTTTCTTTTCTCTTTGCTTTGACGTTTTTCCATTATCTGCCCTCTGGGATTGTCATGTTTTGTATAGCTCTCATGGTGGTGATGTCCTTGAATGTTGTTGTTGTGCCCGGTCATTGTGTGTTTTGTAATTTATTTGTTAAATTCAGAATTGAATTAAGTTGAATTTTTCATTCTGCAAATAGTTCATGATTAAAATAGGGCCGAATCCAGATCTTCTAGTTAATACCAACGGAGAGTTGGAGATGATGGGTGACCCGTCGCTCTTTGCACAGAATAAATTCCACACGGAATGTAGCCACATGAAGCTGCATTCCAATGTGGAAGGATTGATACTGCGCATACGTAATACCAGCATGCACAAGTAAGCTGGTTCTATTAAACCTGAATCCGACCCATATTGAAGAACAGCAACAATAAATAGAATTTTGATAATTAGTATTAAGGGAGTTTCTATTACTTCCTGTTGCTGCAGCCAATCATTTTACTGAGATTCAGAAACTTCCTGTTACTGCAGCCAATCATTTTACTGAGATTCAGAAACTTCCCGTTACTGCAGCCAATCATCTCAAGAACGACCCAGTGGATTCATTTCACTGGGATGCCTGGATTTGATTGGAGATACGTCATTTGTTATTGTGTCTGGAAGCTGTTCATGTTTTATTAATGCAGACAATCATTCAGTGACTTCTATTAATGCCTTTCACTGGGATGAAGAAATGTTGAATGAATGCAGCCATTTATTTCCCAGTCATGTCACGGAGGGGACTCTGTTTTAGTGGCGTCTTGTCCCTGGCTGCAGTCAGTTTCAGCTGGGTTACAGGTGCACTGCTTACATTTTGTTTAATACATCTGGTGCGTCTGATGTAATCTGTAAGAACATAACCCGTGGTGACCAATCTTCTCTGGAATTTAGTTTGTTGTTGTGTCTCTTGTTGACAGTACAGTCTTTGGAGAGAAACCTGCGCTCCCTGGGGACTGCTAACGACACACAGGAGCTGAGAGACCGCCTGTAAGTCCCTGATTACTCTTATCACATGACATGCCTGTACAGTGCATAGCGCACATGCCAGCCTGCATCATTACAGTCTACATCCCTGCTTCCCAGTGCAGGAGAGCAATACTGAGACTGGAAAACTGCCTTTTACTCATGTTTTATATATTTATACCCATCAGCTGCTTTATTTTATTATATTAATGTGTTTACAAATTGACTGCTGCCTAATAACAGCCACAAGTGAAAATCTGACCTACAGTATTCTTCAATGAATGGGCCGTATTCAGAGATCCATTTTCCAGGGGAGTTGCGTGCGTATATTTAGGATCGGATCAACTGCGCATGCGTAGTAACTTTATTTACGTACCTCACGTAGACTATACGCATGTAAGTGCCTAATAGACATACGTGTGAATCGCACTTGGAGACATACACATGGGAAAATTGACATAAAAGTGGGTGGGGGGAGGTACTTAAATGAACGCATGGAGGCGGGGTTATAAAGAATGCACGGATGGAGCACATATGTGCACGGAAGTACACACGTAAAGGACTAGGTCACCGACAGCACGTCCCGGAGAGGGGAATGTCGGGGTTGTTGGTGGGTGTTTCCTTGCTCCAATCTTGTAAACTTTCAATACAATCTTGTAAACTTTCAATACAATCTTGTAAACGTTTAATACAATCTTGTAAACGTTCAATACAATCTTGTAAACGTTCAATACAATCTTGTAAACTTTCAATACAAACTTGTAAACTTTTAATATAATCTTGTAAACTTTTAATACAATCTTGTAAACTTTCAATACAATCTTGTAAACTTTTAATACAATCTTGTAAACTTTCAATACAATCTTGTAAACTTTTAATCCAGAGCCAGGTTAACCTGGGAGGTGGGAGGTTATAAATACAGGCTCCCACCAGCAGAGTTCAGTCTTGTGGCAGAGGGCTGAGCGATCATACATTCAGCGTTAGGGTTTACGATACACAGTAACACAAGTCTTAGTAATAATTCTGTTTAAGAGAAAACAGCCGACTAGTGAACACTGCTTGTATATCAATACCGCCATGTTCACTTTTATAATTCACATCCAGTGTAAGGGGTCTGTGCTGGCTGATTATGCATATGGAATGTAAATACTGCACAACTTATTTGCATCAACTTCAAACTCTGCATCAGACTATGTGAGTCAGATTTACTAAGCTGCTGGTTTGGAAAAGAGGAGATGTTGCCCATAGCAACCAATCAGACTCTAGCTGACATTCTCTATGTAATAGGAAAGTGAGAGCTAGAATCTGATTGGTTGCTATGGGCAACATCTCCTCTTTTCCAAACCCGCAGCTTAGTAAATCTGGCCCCTTGATTCAGTTTTCCAGGTACCATGGTCCAGATCCAGAGCTGCGTTTCCATTGCATTTCAAGACGTAGCGTTTTTACATCAGCGGCTAGCGTGCTTAGTTCTGGATCTACCCCATGTGCTCCTCCTTCAAGATCCTGTTTAATGGAACCAATTGCAGTTTTTAATGACCAAAGTGATCTTTTGTACAGAAATCCAAAATAAGAAAGTCACTGGTATGTCTTTGTGTTTTCTATGTGATGCTGTGTAAAGATGTGATGACTCCTTATCTGTAAGATTTACCACAATGGGGAAGATCCAGAACTCCGCTTGCAATCCGTTTACTAGCGCAGCGTATTTTCTTTATATACCTTTATATATCTTTATATACCTTCTATACTCTCCCCCAGGCACACCTCTTGGATGTACGTATTTTGACCGATTTCCACTTTCCAAACCCTACTTTAACTTTTGGCCGCGTAACCGCTGTCGTCCGCACACATACGTATGGGCAACACGGACTTACGCAGCTAAGCACCGCCCATACTGTACACTTTAAATGAAAACCCTGTCAACATTGCGTATTTTAGACGTAGTTTAGCCACACGTAAAATTGGCACGCCCACACGTACGAATTTACACAACAAATACGTAAATGACCTATACACTCACATTTACGTAACGTTAGGTAGCGTATTATCTGTCGTGCGCATGCGCAGTACATACAAAATCGCGATTTTACGTGTCCTCCGCGAGTAAATTCGCACAGAGGCGTTGTTCTGGATCTGCCCCACTGTCTATAATCACAATTGTGTACTTTGTTCAGCGTCTTGTGAATGCATTTAGAATCACAGCCCAACCCCACGGATAGGGTAAAATTGAGCTTAGTAGCTGAGAAAGAAAATAATGTGACTTCAGTTTTTCTGTGTGTTCTCATGAAATTATTATAATGTTCTTGTTGATAACACGACACACGTCCACTAATAGGTGCTCTGACCATCACTTGTACTATTGTAGTTATTTCTTAATAGAATGAAAGTTGCCTAAAGCTGGGTATACACTGGAGTATGACTGTGGTGCAGATCACACGATCCCCGTCACCACATAGCACTGACATCTTACCAGTGTACTGTCCGACAACGCTGCAGAATCCTCAGAAACTGCAATGCTTTGTGGGATTTCATTTTCAGAGGTCCTAAGTCTTGCGATCTTCCCATGTCTGGAGAAAACGTCACAGTGTGCAGACACATCATCGTCACTGCAGCAATTCCTATTCATATTTCTGTATAGCGCCACCTTGCGTTGCAGCAAAGGATTATGGGAACAGTTTGTAAACGATCCACAGTAAACTAGAGAGCAATATGTAGGGGGCATCGTTATGCATGTCAGGGCTTAACATTGTTACTGCTGTCTGACAAGGTGTCGGATTGCGAATTAAAACTTTCAGTGTGTACCCAGCTTAATACTAAGCTATGTGCATGGAAACCACACGCGTTTCGATCGCAGGACCCTACATTTACACTTATAATGGCACCAGATATGAAGTCACATTTGTTATACTAAACTCCTCCTACTTATGCGCCATGTATCGGAAGTATTAGAAAGCAACCAAGCATATATTACCTCTCACTTTCCTATTACATGCTAGAAAATGTCAGCTAGAGTCTGATTGGTTGCTATGGGCAACATCTCAACTTTTCCATTCCCACAGTTTAGTAAATCTGGCCCCTGACGTTTGGAATGGTCAGGTTTGAAGCTCTTGCGATTTGCACGTGGCGATGTTTTCCGATACCACCACTGCACGTCCACACTTTCCTCCCTCCAGCGGTGTAATGGCTGCATTGCCATGCCATCAATGAGCTGTAAAGCCGGCCATATACTCGCGATTATCGGGCCTATCATCCAGTTGTTGGGTGATTGGGTCAATAATCGCTGTAGTGAGCGGTTTGTGGATTTTCCGAATGGCCAATAATCATTTTAGGAACGCTCTGCCACGATTATTTGATGGTATGGCATGCATAAGATATATCGGGCTCCAGCTTCCGATATCAGCTCAGAGCCAATCAGCTGCAGTGACCTCCTGTCAGTCTCAGCAGCCTGCCCCCCTCCCTCTTCTGCCAGGATTATCGGTACTAGCAGGAGAGGTGCTTGGCGCTAACATCTGGCCCTTTCTCTTGGGGATAATTGTCCCAATTACCGGACACCTTCTGCTAGAGCAATAATCGCTCGAATGTATGGCCATATTTAGAGTTAGGACCCTGGACCTTGGCGTGGAGCACTGGATGCACCGTTTTGTGGTTCTCTGATCCGAGCAAGGCCTGGCAGTCCATTCCCGGCAGTGGCTGATTGCCTCACACGCTCCCCCTCCGATCGTTTCAGTCTCTTTGTGCATACAACCTAATATCAAGCCTTTTGTGATTTTTGTCCGCGATTAAATGGAAGCTCAAGTAAAACCCCAATGAAAGGTTTGCTAAATGATTGAATAAATTGCTAAGCAACAAGACGGCACAAATGTACAGTTCTAGCAGAATGTCTGCCCACCGTACGCTGAAATAGTTAGTAAATTACAAGGAAACATCACCTTGTTTGAATAATCGCTGTGTGAGCCCACAAGCCACGTAGAACAGGTCCGAGCTGATTGTCCCTACGCGACCTTTCCACCGCCACCCACGCAAGTCTCACACCGTCTCCAGCCATCTGCTGAATCCCTATATGTACGAAATCCGTGCGTCATACATACGGCACTAAACCACGATGAAAGGAGGTAAAATACATTGCAGAGGAAATTCAGAGCAACACTGAGCGTTTGCTAAGCAGAATGCGGGGCTAAAAGAGAAGACTGCAGTCATTTGAGCTGCTGTGACATCACTGTCCCGCACCTTGCATAGGAAATCCCCTTCCTTCATCTGGCGTCTCTCTCTTTATGTAGATAGTGTTTGATAAAATGTTCCTGATGCATCAATAAACTTCAATAGCAACATTTTCTATTGTTCCGTTTGCTAGTCCCAAACCCCCCCCCCCCCACACATACACACACACACGTGCGTGCCCGTCTAACTGTGACGTTTGCAGACCCACCCACGTCATTACAGCGATTCCCATCTGGATTTGTTCCCACGTTTTTTGTCGCTTCACCTGAACATGATGTAAATATTGTGTCTTTTACCCATCGCGCCCTCCCTGTAATTGGGATGATATATTTGCCAGCTGTGTGACGGCTGTAACATTGTTCAAAATAGGCTTAAATGAGAAAATGACTATTGGGAGCAGGCAAATTTTTCCCCATCCTTAATGGCGAGAGGCAGCGGCGGCGATTGGATATAAAATGCAGCGGATGTGGTGGGTATAGGTTTAGGGCTTAAGGGGGAAGTTAGGGTTAGACTGTGAGGCATAGAGGGTTAGGGTTAGGCTGTGGGGCATGGAGGGTTAGGGTTAGGCTGTGGAGTATGGAGAGTTAAGGTTAGGCTGTGGGGCATGAAAGATTAGGTTTAGGCTGTGGGATATGGAGGGTTAGGGTTTGGTTGTGGGACATGGAGGTTTAGGCTGCGGGGCATGGAGGGTTAGGGTTAGGCC
>WWET01003345.1:74924-90824 GCA_011038615.1 Limnodynastes dumerilii | reverse complement strand
TAGTAAATATAGGCCTGATCCAGACTTGCGCTGACGTGCGTAGCGTATTATCGCCGAACGTACCACCGATGCCTGGCAATAGGCACTCCCCTTGTTCGTACCTAGTTTAGCATCCATACGCTCAGCAAACCCTACCCTAACTTTTGTGTCCGTACCGGCGGCCGTCCGTACGTTCATTGCGTATAAATGGCGCTTAGCACACCCATACTGTACAATTTAAATGGCTCCCCCGCCTATATTCCTTAACTCCAGCGTCCATACGAACTTCATAATATAAACACGCCCCTTCGTCAGTAAAGCGCAAACAATACGGACGCCCGAATCGCCGCCACGAAAAGGTCTTTGGTACGACCGGAAGTTGTCACTATGCACATGCGCAATGCGTTTTTTTATGGCGATTTTACGCTTACGATCAGCGTTAAATCGCCTGCGAGCGTAGGTCTGGATCAGGCCCAGTGTCCATACAGACATTGGGCCAGATCCTAAACTACGTACTCGAGCGATGTTACGCTAGCCGCTGATGTATAATCGCCCATCGTAACATGGACCATTAATGCTTTGCTGTTAACTATGAACGTCCGTACCAGCCACGTACGATCGAAGGGGCGACACGACACCCGTAATACGTGCTTAGGCACTTATGTCCGTGCAGCCTTTACATACGTCAGTAGTTACGCTTTGAAAAGTTAAGGTAGGGTTTGGCAAGCGTAAAATGGCCAAAGTACGTAAGAGCGAGAGGAGTACATAGAAAATACGCTATGCGATGAAACGTAACACGCACTTAGGTCTGGATCCGGCCCATTGCCTTCCTCCGCAGCTAATCTAAATCCCTCCCCTTCCCACTTCTTCCTAAGAACGCCCCCAGGCGGCATAACGCCACCTCAACGTAAATTACTGCGTGCGTTCTCTAAAGACCGCACGTACGCTATCTACGTATGGACCTGCTACGTGGATAGCGTAAATTACCTACTACGTATGTGCAGTAGGTCATTTCAGCCAAATACACCCTTAAGAAGCAGAAGCCTCTTATGTGTGAATCAGGCCGTCTGTTATTTGTTTCTTAAAGTTCCACCGAGAGGCTTCCATCAGAAGGCTTTTTCCACATTCACCCTCTGCTATCAGACCTGCACATGGCGCTGCGGCAAGGTTCCGATAGCGAATAGTTGCGACCTAAGTTCCATACATGCGAGGAAAGAACATTACCATACAATTAGTTTCAATCTCTCCTCAGTTCACAGTAGTTACATTAACGGGCAGTGGCTCATGTTTGCCTGAGTTTGATTAATCTCCGGCGTCCATGCTGTCTGTGTTTGCATCTAGTGATTGATTATCGGATTCGCAGATGGCACGCACCATTACATACACTTATTGTACACGGTTTTTGTGTTGCTATTTTACGATTTTTGGAATTTCACCACTTGCCAACCACAGTCACACGATGCATAATGCAGTGTGCGTTTCCGCAGTGAGCCGTCATCATCGTCCTTTGAGCGTTACAGGGAATGCTGGGAGTAGGTCTGCGCCTGTCGGTTTTGTAAAGGGGTGGAGGAGCTTTCAGACAATAAGGATATTTCGGATGGTAGCAGAAAGGGGACTCCTGCTGCTCGGTAATTGCACCAGCATTGCCGATACGCCTGTGTGCAATGATACTGAATGATTGGAAGAGATCTGAATAATGAAGCTTATGGCCAGACCTCTCTTCTGATGGCCGCTCCTCTCGTGGTGTGATCTGGTAGGAGGAGGGTGAGAATCGGGTAGACCCCCAGCGTTATTCACATAGACTGTACTGGTTATACAGGGCTTCTATGGTCAATGATGCTGGCTGCATCATGTTGCTGGCGTCTATGTGAGCCGTGGTCTATGTTACCCTGGCCCAGGGTAGGGCAGAGTGATCTAAAGGGGGTTGTCCTGCTGGGCTTCCCCTTTATGTCACCTAGGGGCATGCCCCATGCTAGCCCACCCTAAAAACAGCCCTGCCAACAGCAAGGAGAAGCAAATAAAAAAACACCTCTCCCGAGCAATTAAAGCATGCACTCTGCTGCCAATATGAACCCCAAATATCGCCCTCACCTTCCCACCACAGGGGCTACAGTACCTCTGTACGAGGGGATCTGACAGGACCTGCAGCCTTCACCTTCCTAACGCTGTAGCCGTTTTCTCTAATTAGACTCTGAGCGAGTATCATGTCGGCCTCATGCTGCGCTATTATGCAACAATGGGGTGAGCGCTTGGCTATTTGGTTGTGCCTTAGAAACGCGTCGGCACATTTATACAGTTTGGTCATACAGTGTGTAGGCAGCTTATCAGGTCATAAGTATTTTATATTGTAAGTGAGGGTGGAAGGTTTAAGGGAAATGTGTGTAAATAGACTTCTCTAAAATTGTGGTGGATAAGCGGAATAACCTCCCATCTCAAACACCCCTCACATCACCACCAAATACCTGGGCTTTTGGGCAAAAACCCTGGTATTTGGTGGTGATGTGATAGGTCTATTGATCCAGGATTAAGACCCAGGAAAAAAGAAGGATTTTCAGGTCGCACGCGAGTAAGGGGGCAATGTAAAGGTCCGGGGTTGTTTTTCAACCCGGGTCCTTCACAAAGACACCTGATTGGACAGATTTCTTTATTATAGCTATGGCAATAGTAAACACATCTGTAGCCGGGAGCTGCGCGCAGGGAAAGGAGACAGGCTGCATTTTTTTGTACTTATAGGTCTCCTTTCTGGTCCATCTGCCTGCAGTTCCACTATTCGCCACTATGAACTTAGTATATGTGTGTCCTTTCTGGTCATGCACGTACTAAGTTCATAGTGGCGAATAGTGGAACTGCAGGCTGACGGACCTGAAAGGAGACCTATAAGTACTAAAAAATGTAGCCTGTCTCCTTAATCTGAGTCAGTCTTCCATAGACTTTCCCTTACTATGAGTCTTTTACTTATTTCCTGCACCTCTGTATTCAGTGCTTCCATAGACTTTCCCTTACTATGAGCCTTTACTTATTTCCTGCACCTCTGTATTCAGTGCTTCCATAGACTTTCCCTTACTATGAGCCTTTACTTATTTCCTGCACCTCTGTATTCAGTGCTTCCATAGACTTTCCCTTACTATGAGCCTTTACTTATTTCCTGCACCTCTGTATTCAGTGCTTCCATAGACTTTCCCTTACTATGAGCCTTTACTTATTTCCTGCACCTCTGTATTCAGTGCTTCCATAGACTTTCCCTTACTATGAGCCTTTACTTATTTCCTGCACCTCTGTATTCAGTGCTTCCATAGACTTTCCCTTACTATGAGCCTTTACTTATTTCCTGCACCTCTGTATTCAGTGCTTCCATAGACTTTCCCTTACTATGAGCCTTTACTTATTTCCTGCACCTCTGTATTCAGTGCTTCCATAGACTTTCCCTTACTATGAGCCTTTACTTATTTCCTGCACCTCTGTATTCAGTGCTTCCATAGACTTTCCCTTACTATGAGCCTTTACTTATTTCCTGCACCTCTGTATTCAGTGCTTCCATAGACTTTCCCTTACTATGAGCCTTTACTTATTTCCTGCACCTCTGTATTCAGTGCTTCCATAGACTTTCCCTTACTATGAGCCTTTACTTATTTCCTGCACCTCTGTATTCAGTGCTTCCATAGACTTTCCCTTACTATGAGCCTTTACTTATTTCCTGCACCTCTGTATTCAGTGCTTCCATAGACTTTCCCTTACTATGAGCCTTTACTTATTTCCTGCACCTCTGTATTCAGTGCTTCCATAGACTTTCCCTTACTATGAGCCTTTACTTATTTCCTGCACCTCTGTATTCAGTGCTTCCATAGACTTTCCCTTACTATGAGCCTTTACTTATTTCCTGCACCTCTGTATTCAGTGCTTCCATAGACTTTCCCTTACTATGAGCCTTTACTTATTTCCTGCACCTCTGTATTCAGTGCTTCCATAGACTTTCCCTTACTATGAGCCTTTACTTATTTCCTGCACCTCTGTATTCAGTGCTTCCATAGACTTTCCCTTACTATGAGCCTTTACTTATTTCCTGCACCTCTGTATTCAGTGCTTCCATAGACTTTCCCTTACTATGAGCCTTTACTTATTTCCTGCACCTCTGTATTCAGTGCTTCCATAGACTTTCCCTTACTATGAGCCTTTACTTATTTCCTGCACCTCTGTATTCAGTGCTTCCATAGACTTTCCCTTACTATGAGCCTTTACTTATTTCCTGCACCTCTGTATTCAGTGCTTCCATAGACTTTCCCTTACTATGAGCCTTTACTTATTTCCTGCACCTCTGTATTCAGTGCTTCCATAGACTTTCCCTTACTATGAGCCTTTACTTATTTCCTGCACCTCTGTATTCAGTGCTTCCATAGACTTTCCCTTACTATGAGCCTTTACTTATTTCCTGCACCTCTGTATTCAGTGCTTCCATAGACTTTCCCTTACTATGAGCCTTTACTTATTTCCTGCACCTCTGTATTCAGTGCTTCCATAGACTTTCCCTTACTATGAGCCTTTACTTATTTCCTGCACCTCTGTATTCAGTGCTTCCATAGACTTTCCCTTACTATGAGCCTTTACTTATTTCCTGCACCTCTGTATTCAGTGCTTCCATAGACTTTCCCTTACTATGAGCCTTTACTTATTTCCTGCACCTCTGTATTCAGTGCTTCCATAGACTTTCCCTTACTATGAGCCTTTACTTATTTCCTGCACCTCTGTATTCAGTGCTTCCATAGACTTTCCCTTACTATGAGCCTTTACTTATTTCCTGCACCTCTGTATTCAGTGCTTCCATAGACTTTCCCTTACTATGAGCCTTTACTTATTTCCTGCACCTCTGTATTCAGTGCTTCCATAGACTTTCCCTTACTATGAGCCTTTACTTATTTCCTGCACCTCTGTATTCAGTGCTTCCATAGACTTTCCCTTACTATGAGCCTTTACTTATTTCCTGCACCTCTGTATTCAGTGCTTCCATAGACTTTCCCTTACTATGAGCCTTTACTTATTTCCTGCACCTCTGTATTCAGTGCTTCCATAGACTTTCCCTTACTATGAGCCTTTACTTATTTCCTGCACCTCTGTATTCAGTGCTTCCATAGACTTTCCCTTACTATGAGCCTTTACTTATTTCCTGCACCTCTGTATTCAGTGCTTCCATAGACTTTCCCTTACTATGAGCCTTTACTTATTTCCTGCACCTCTGTATTCAGTGCTTCCATAGACTTTCCCTTACTATGAGCCTTTACTTATTTCCTGCACCTCTGTATTCAGTGCTTCCATAGACTTTCCCTTACTATGAGCCTTTACTTATTTCCTGCACCTCTGTATTCAGTGCTTCCATAGACTTTCCCTTACTATGAGCCTTTACTTATTTCCTGCACCTCTGTATTCAGTGCTTCCATAGACTTTCCCTTACTATGAGCCTTTACTTATTTCCTGCACCTCTGTATTCAGTGCTTCCATAGACTTTCCCTTACTATGAGCCTTTACTTATTTCCTGCACCTCTGTATTCAGTGCTTCCATAGACTTTCCCTTACTATGAGCCTTTACTTATTTCCTGCACCTCTGTATTCAGTGCTTCCATAGACTTTCCCTTACTATGAGCCTTTACTTATTTCCTGCACCTCTGTATTCAGTGCTTCCATAGACTTTCCCTTACTATGAGCCTTTACTTATTTCCTGCACCTCTGTATTCAGTGCTTCCATAGACTTTCCCTTACTATGAGCCTTTACTTATTTCCTGCACCTCTGTATTCAGTGCTTCCATAGACTTTCCCTTACTATGAGCCTTTACTTATTTCCTGCACCTCTGTATTCAGTGCTTCCATAGACTTTCCCTTACTATGAGCCTTTACTTATTTCCTGCACCTCTGTATTCAGTGCTTCCATAGACTTTCCCTTACTATGAGCCTTTACTTATTTCCTGCACCTCTGTATTCAGTGCTTCCATAGACTTTCCCTTACTATGAGCCTTTACTTATTTCCTGCACCTCTGTATTCAGTGCTTCCATAGACTTTCCCTTACTATGAGCCTTTACTTATTTCCTGCACCTCTGTATTCAGTGCTTCCATAGACTTTCCCTTACTATGAGCCTTTACTTATTTCCTGCACCTCTGTATTCAGTGCTTCCATAGACTTTCCCTTACTATGAGCCTTTACTTATTTCCTGCACCTCTGTATTCAGTGCTTCCATAGACTTTCCCTTACTATGAGCCTTTACTTATTTCCTGCACCTCTGTATTCAGTGCTTCCATAGACTTTCCCTTACTATGAGCCTTTACTTATTTCCTGCACCTCTGTATTCAGTGCTTCCATAGACTTTCCCTTACTATGAGCCTTTACTTATTTCCTGCACCTCTGTATTCAGTGCTTCCATAGACTTTCCCTTACTATGAGCCTTTACTTATTTCCTGCACCTCTGTATTCAGTGCTTCCATAGACTTTCCCTTACTATGAGCCTTTACTTATTTCCTGCACCTCTGTATTCAGTGCTTCCATAGACTTTCCCTTACTATGAGCCTTTACTTATTTCCTGCACCTCTGTATTCAGTGCTTCCATAGACTTTCCCTTACTATGAGCCTTTACTTATTTCCTGCACCTCTGTCAGAAATAAACAGCATTATAAAATAAATGTAACATAAACATGTAAAAAAAAATAGAGTACAGACAACAGTAAAATTTGAGCTATCAAGCTTGAACAGGTATGTAATATGTAACAGTATGTATCATATGACAGTAATATGTAATCAGAAATAAACAGCATAATAATATAAATGTAACATAAACATGTAAAAAAAAATAGAGTACAGACAACAGTAAAATAACAGTATGTATCATATGACAGGTATGTAATATGTAACAGTATGTATTATATGACAGGTATGTAATATGTAACGGTATGTATTATATGACAGGTATGTAATATGTAACAGTATGTATTATATGACAGGTATGTATTATGTAACGGTATGTATTATATGACAGGTATGTATTATGTAACAGGTATTCATATATAAAAGGAATAATAAGCAGTAAAAAAATGATTTTATTGAAAGATGTAAAATAAATTCTATTGCAGCCTAAAACCTTTGAATTATTTATGATAGAAAGCATTGAAACGTGGTAGAACGAGGTTTCAAATACAAAGCAATGTTTCAAAGAATTATTTTAATGAGCAGAACTCATTTTTTTAATGTAAACATTAATGTCATTTTTTAAAAATGGTTTAAAACTGTTATTCCCCCAAACCTGATATAAATGATGGGAATATGTCGCTGCTTCAGTCCAGTGTGTAAACGGCACACAATACATGTCCTTCAGGAGCACTGTACCATGTAAGCACAGACCCTACAACTTCATCAATGGCCTTATGCAATTTTATGTAAATGTTAAGCAGAATGATTAATGTTGTGCCGCTTTCGCACCAATATATATGCACCTTTTTACTATTAAAAATTAGAAAATAAATCAATTTTCTGGTAAATCTTTTCAAAAGCCAACAGTGCAGAAAAGCAGGTGCTTACACAGCAGTCCTGCGGCCAGGCAGGCTGTCATTCCACTCTCCCCGCTTATCTCTGCTCTGCTCCTTATCTGCGCCTTGCACAAATCATATTCCTCACACATGCTCTGCAGCCATCCTGCAAATCCTTTGCAGCCCCCGATGTGCCTGCACTGGCATCCCTCACAATGAGCCCTGATTGTGGGAGTGAATGGCAGTTGTGTTTGATAACGACATGGAAATTCTGCCTGCACGCTTTTACCGTGTATGACCATGTACGGGAGATAGCGGTTTCAGCATCCACAAATACAAATTGTAGCTGATTGATGCACCTTTTAGAATCACGCAGACAGTTACTAGCAATGACTGAAGTAGGTGATTGGTGGAAAAATGGTTTCTAGAACCACACATTTTACCACCGCATCTTAATAGCCACAGTCCGAGTGTGATGCAGCGCTCAGGAAAGGGGAGAGATGGGTTTCAGGTATTGCAAAACGCTTAATGACCATGGACTGTATTCATACTTAAGAATGTTTAAGGTTCTTAATTTTACGCACCCAAGTAGCAATGCCGACTCCCCTGACATGCTGTCGGTTTTCAACTTCTTATCCGACTTATGAAAGCCATAGGGCTTCCTTATCTTTAGGTTCTTAGTTATGTGCGTGTGTCGGCTACTTAGGAATGTTGTTGCGTAATCTTGCCCAGAATTCCCCATTTAAATGGCTCCTTCCACCCAGTCTTTTTATCTTCAGTCCCTTCATTCTTAAGACACTGCAAACATAGATGAACTAAATTCATAATGGTGATTCATAGCTGTCCTGTTCTTAAATCCAGTGTAGATTGCGTACATTAAGTTACTAAACATGCGCAGTTAATCCATCTTATATTTTATATTTGCGGGCCTAAAAAGGGCCTTAATTTGGTTCAAGTTAATTCATTGTTTTAATAGAGCGAGTGAGTCCGAACATTGTGATGGATGTTATCACACAGTGTTTTTTTTAGTGTTTCTCATTTAAGTTTAGCGTATCAGGAGACTGATGTCTGATGACCAGTAGGAGCTCCAGCGTGGGGCACTTTCCCTGCTCTCCTTCGTGCGGAGGGTGAATGGTCACAGGACGCTACCTTAAGTATTCCGTCCGGAACTCAGTCTGTGCAGAATATTTCATTGTACTTAAGGACTAAATTTGGCCCTTAAATGCTTAAACACACCCACATTGCGTCTCCTGCACTCATAAGCCAACCCCCCTTGTAGTCGATATGTTCCACACAAAACGTAGCCACACAAAGCGTTAATGTGGAAGAATTGTTTCTATGCATGTGTGTTACTAACAGAGAGGACTCTGAATATCGGCACTCGATATTCTGTCTGGTTTCATCTCCTGTTTATCTACCTTATAACTTAACATTCTGCTTACTCGTTCAAGATTTACGCCGTCAGAACGTCACTGGTGCTGAAACACATACTGAGCTGTTTCTATTGATCACTCCAGAACATTTACATGAAAAACCATTCTACGCAAGCTCAATTATAGGTAGCGAGATGCTGACAGCCGGCCGATAATAGAGGCAACAGCTTCTTGCTGTAAAAACTGTGGTTTTATTATCCAATTTACCAGAGATATGGCACAATCTTGTCAGGATGACACCAGGCGACCCTAGCTCTGACTATAGTCACCGGCACACTAGCTGCATCTGTCGCTTCACCTGCCAATGCAATCAGCCCCTTTAGTCTCCTCCCCAGCACAACGCAACTAGACAAGAAACCAAATTACACCCATGTAGCTCACCGGTGGGGAAGTAAGCCTTTCTGTAGCCTGTGTCTGCAGGCACTGGCGGAATCTTCCCTTTACCTAGGTAGAAGAGGTGGGACTGTTATCCCTTCTTTGCCACAGTATTTTACATGGGGACGTATCCTCTTACCAACAAATTACCCATATGTCTAGTAAATATCCTTCTTGCATTGTATTTGAGTAGTGAGATTTCCATAGACTGTTTTTTTTTTTTGCATTTTTATATGTTGTTTTAGTTAGATTGTATCTGGAGCGCTGCATTGATCTTTATGCCTTGTGTATTTATTGTGGATGCAGTTGCTTTGCCATTTACCATCACAAGCTGTGTACTTCCTTTATAAAGCTTCCAATGACTTGTCTGCAGTATCTGAAGTAGCTGAAACAACACAGTAGCGGAGAGGCAATGTCTTCCTGGGACCGGTCACCCTGCATGTAAAGCGAGGTCTCCTGTTCTCCGCAGCCAGCGCATATGACCGTGGGGGTGAGAGCAGCCCAGCTGACCCATTCATTTATTTGCCATAGGAGAGCACACAGCGCCACCACCAGTAGGACATGGGAACTGCAGATAGAACTGTCTTTTGTAGGGACTGCAGCACTGACTGCCAGGGAAGAGTTAAAAGTCCATTCATAACCAGGGCTTATTCTGTACAATTGAGTTTTCTGAATATCTATAAACATTTCTGGTGAGAGGAGTACGTTCTCCTGTAATTCATGTATTTTCATTGCATGACCTGAATCAGCAGCTGAAAGAACTGCTCCCGTGTGCAATGTTACTGGCAAGTCATAGATACTGAGCTGACATTGACCCATTGGGGCTGATCCAGCCCTACGCTGCCCGGAGGTAATACGCCGGGCGTAAGCGTAAGATCGGCTTAAAAGCCGATCTGCGCATGTGCCGGACAGATGTTGCCCAGCTTAGCTACGGCAACGCCCAATCGTGGATCGGGCGTCCGTAGCAGCAGCGTAGTAACGCTGGAGGGGGCGTTCCCCTCCGTTACTACGCTGCAGTTAGTGCAGGTAGGCGGGGGCAGGGAGGGTAATGAGGCTGGGAGGGCGCCGTTTGCGTACTAATGCCGCCGTACCAGCGTATTAACACTCGCTTACACCGGCTGAAGTTAAGGCAGCCTTCAGCCGGCGTAAGCGAGTGTTAATACGCTGGGGCAAGGAGGAGTGTCGGGGGAGTGCAGCGATGGTACACTGAGCGTTAGAACACTTAGTGTACCATTGTATCTCTGGATCAGGCCCCTTGTACCTAAAAAAAGGGACAGCGTGGAGCATACAGATGTGTTCACCTTTCAGCGGATATTATGTACATGTCTCTCCTATATCATATCCCACAATCCTCAGCCAGGTTACATTTCCTCCTGTACATATATACATGGCGGGAAGTAACACAAAGCCAAACTGGCCTGGCCTCAGAGTATGATCCAGCAGCCGGGCAGGTGAGGCCTATTATTAATATCATTATTATTATTATTAACGTTTATGTGGCACCAAAATATCTGCGGCGCCAAACCAAAAACAAGAGGATGCCCAGAAAATGACATGCAAACGTAGAGTAGGGACTTCACCTGCAAATCATTTCTAGAGCAGGGCACACACTGATGTTTTTAGTGACAATTTGACATCTTGTAGGACCGGTTCTAGCCCTGACCCCTAGATCGATGCTCCTGTACACACTGTGCATCGCAAAGGAACTGTTACCATAAACCTTTGCTGCAATGATATCCTCATCCACAAGGTGGCGCTCTGCAGAAATATGAATGGGAATGGTTTCAGAGAAGAGCGTGCGTCAGTACACACTGAAATTTTCTCCAGACATCGCTGATCGTATAAAATCCAATCACACGATGGCATTCTGCAGGATCATCAGACTGTACAGACTTATTGTGGTAAGATGTCGGCGGAATCGGGTAATTATCGCGTGATTGGCACCATTATCATCAGATAACTCCCTTTTGTACCCATTTTTACCGTTTGTACCACTTTATTTCCACCATTGTCTATAGGTCTCACGCTCTCAGAAATTCTTCTCTACTTACGTGTAAACGGTGCCATTTTTAGATCGTCGCCCTGGCAATAACACAGGTTTTTTAACCAGGGTAATTGCAGCGTTATTTGCTGGGTTTTTAACAAAAAACCCTGTTGTGTCCAGCAGGGTGGAAAAACCCCGGGTCATCACCTTTCACATTGCCACTTACAGAAACGGGAAAAATTCCCAATTTTTTCCCGTGTCTGAGTCCCAGGTTATTAGACCCCAGTACCTCTCAGATCATCACCAAAACCCTACATCTTGGCATCGTACTACAGCCTAGTAACTGAGCTGTCATTGACAAAACGATTGTCGATAACAAGGGGAAGACGCTAGAGGAAAGTCCTTCATACTACAGAGAAGGTTTAGGGAGTACTGCGGAGAGAAGAGGAAGGTTGAGAGCGGAGAAATGAGAGACAAGGGCGCTGGATGGATCATCCAAAACACTTGGGGCCAGATTTCCTAAGCTGCGGGAATAGAAAAATGAAGATGTTGCCCATAGCAACCAATAGTAATAGGAAAGTGAGAGCTGGAATCTGCTATTTGCAACATCTCCACTTTTCCTTTCCTGCAGCTTGGTAAATCCGGGTCTTGGGCTTCTTACTGCTGGGAGAAGCAGCATTGCTGGAAGACAATAATGACCAACGCAAGGGTCCAGTGGCTAAGATGTGTCCACTATGACCTGTGTCCAGCCACAGAGCACAGAGGCTTATATTCCTGAATCAGGTGTGCACAGCCGCTCGTCAGTCCATTCGTACGGACGGATTTATGTGGGTGCAATGCTAAAGTCTGTCCATGCAAGTGTAGTGCATCACCCCCTCCCCCACACTTCTCTTGCACCTATGGAGCTTACGAGTTCACAACCCTACCTTACCTTTCACAGACTCGACCTTGTACGTAAGGGTCATGTCTATAATGCTAAGTCTTTACATAGCTCACGCCCTGCTGTCGGAGGCCGCCATTGCACGGAATGTAAGATTCCGGTGCGTAAAAGCACTTTACATGATCGGACTTAAGCATTTGGCAAGTGTAAGTACCCTGTTATTATTGATTCTGGATCGGGTCTTATATGTCTCCCGCGTTAGACACCGTTGAACGGATTATATTTACCTTCTACGTTAGGATATATCGTCTGCATGCTTTTGTTTTCTATTTCATTCATTGTAAACCGATGGATCAGATGGTTGGATAGTTCATATCATATCTCCACAGATGACACAATCAATGTTCCATCAGCCGTCACATTTATCTACTAATCACCCCGTGACCTTTCCTCTTGCATATAAGCCGTCGTATGATGTGATGTCAGCTGTGCACGCGTATAATTCATCCTCGCAGCCGGGACGCTCGTCGTAACGCTCCCTCTTCATTTATAACTTCCCTGCTCTCCTAATCATTTGTGTTCATGTCAGTTCAGCCCCTCTCTCTCCTTATTAGCAGCTGGCAATGAGTTCACGCTCTATGTTGAAGGGTGCGTCAATCAGCGGCTCTTTAACTTGTGGAGACTGAAGCAGAGGAGAAATGACACGATGTAAACACTAGCAGAGAGCCAACCGCTCCGAACTGCATGGTGGCATAGTGGTCAGCATTGAGTGTGCAAAACTTCCAGTGCAGAAGTGTGGATCCACATCCATATTGGAAGTGCAGCCCATGTGCATGAGAATATCGCTAGGATAGGGTGGAATGTGTTACATAGAAACATAGAAAGTGACAGCAGATAAGAGCCACACGGCCCATCTAGTCTGACCCTAGAACCTAATTTACCATCAATTTAAGATTGATTGTAAGATTTAGGATATCCTTATATTTATCCCAAGCATGTTTACACTGTTCTACTGTGTTACCTCTACCCCCTCATATGGGAAATTATTCCTCTTATCTATCACCCTTTCAGTTATGTCATTATCCGCATTACCCTCCAGTTTATATTCAGGTCCTTGTGTTCTATTACACCTCTTCCTTTATATAATGTACCTCCTGTACCTGTCACCCTCCAGTATATACACATGTCCTCATTTTTCTATACACCTCTTCCTTTATATAATGTCCCCTCCTGTACCTGTCACCCTCCAGTATATACACATGTCCTCATGTTCTATTACACCTCTTCCTTTATATAATGTCCCCTCCTGTACCTGTCTATACCCCTTGAAATATGTGAAAGCTGCTATCATATCCCCCATGGCCCTTCTCTGCTCCAAGCTATACATGTTACTTCCTCTAGTCTCTGTATGCTGTGTGACACAGACCATGCACCATTTTAGTTGCTTTTCTTTCCACGGTCTCTAATGTATTTATGTTCTTCTGGAGATTCGGGGCCATATTCACACCTAAGAAGCTTCGGCTTCTTAGGTGTGTAGATTTCTGAAATGGCCAACTACACAATGGCCTACTACTACACATGTGTAAGAAGGATAATACGCACAGTAGGATAATGTAGCCCTATGACACTCTTGAGTGACATAACATAAACGGGGGGTGAGTTAGTTGCGGATCTGTCTGCACCTAACTCTTTCTTAAGCATGAATACAGTCCTCGGCCTCCAGAACTGAATACAGTATTCCAGGGGCCAGATTTAATAAGCTGCGGGGAGATGTTGCCCATAGCAACCAATCAGATTCTGGCTGACATTATGTAGTATGTAATAGGAAAATGAGAGCTAGAATCTGATTGGTTGCTTTGGGCAACATCTCCACTTTTCCAATCCCTCAGCTTAGTATATCTGAGCTCTCAATTTAGAAAAATATATGATATATGACCCATATTCAGGACTCTGATTTTTAGAGTTAGGACCACCTAACAGAGAAGCCTTGTAAGTGGCTGGTGGCTTATCACGTATCTGCAGATATTTGTAACTAATTCTCTGACTTTTATATTAAAGATAGAAGATTATGGTTAGTCACTGGGTAATGGCTAGAGTGCCGAGCCGTGTTTTGTTTATATACATATATATATACAAACACATATGTATCAGATTCTTTATATGTCAAAGAAAAGATTGAAGACAAAGTTACAGTTGAAGATGTCGCACCCCATAGTGTGATTCCTTTTCTACCTTTAATATTGAGTGTTCTGTTTGATTGATACTTCATGTTGCATGTAATGTATGACCCATTCCCTTAAACACGCCATTGTTCTTCTTGGGGTATCTGACCTTGAAACAGTTTGTTGTGTACATCAATATATTCAGAATACAGGAGGAGTAAGCGCTCGGCTGTGATGTTCCACACGGGCACATTTCATGTGTACTGTACTCAGCCGGTGACGCCGAGAGGCCTATAAATATTTAGTGTTAGCAGATAATATCCATGTTGGCTGTCCACACTATTTAACACCACCACCGGGAGCCTCGAGCGCCTCCTCAACGCGCTTCTCTATAATTAACTTGTGCAGCCTACAAGGAGAAGTCACCCAGGGGTGCTGATAATTACAATAATGAAATGTCTTTCAGCTCTTGTTTATTAAATGAATGGAAGATGCTGAACAATGTTATATTCCTCCTTATATCTTTTTAATGAGGCTTCTCCGATCAGACACATCATAAGCAGCATTTTGGGGATCATTTTGGCTAACCCGTATATTATAATAGTAGTTTATTGCCTTGAATATTTCCCAATAACGATTGTGTGTTCCGGAGAAATGCTGATTAATGTCTACATTTAGCTACAATGATTATAGTACATAGTTTTCTTTTTATATTATCATTTGCTTTATTAAAAAATAAAATAAATAAATTCTTAGTTTTATCTTACATTTTAAATAGTGATCCCACTTAGGTCTCAAGCTGACTCTCCTCCATCCTCTGCCTGCCTGCATATTATCTCCTTTTTAAAATCTATATGGGTGAGGTATGCACACAACTTACACACAAACTTACACAAACTGATTCCCACTCCGAGTCTATAATTGCCTGCTACCTCCATTTCCCTCCTCACATCATGTCTCTTTCCTGCCATATACATTTCTTTCCTCACTAACACGTCACATGTCTCCTGACATACTCTGTACTGCTGAGACCCTGCTCCTTCCTCTATATAACTCTGTCTGTGTCTTCCTGCTGCCTCCATTCCGCTCCTCACATCGCTACTGAGTACTGCTGGGAACCTGCTCCTTCCTCTATATAACTCTCAGTCTGTGTCTTCCTGCTGTCTCCATTCTCCTCCTCACATCACTACTCTGTACTGCTGGGACCCTGCTCCTTCCACTATATAACTCTCAGTCTGTGTCTTCCTGCTGTCTCCATTCCCCTCCTCACATCACTACTATGTACTGCTGGGACCCTGCTCCTTCCACTATATAACTCTCAGTCTGTGTCTTCCTGCTGCCTCCATTCCCCTCCTCACATCACTACTATGTACTGCTCTACTATGTACTGCTGGGACCCTGCTCCTTCCACTATATAACTCTCAGTCTGTGTCTTCCTGCTGTCTCCATTCCCCTCCTCACATCACTACTCTGTACTGCTGGGACCCTGCTCCTTCCACTATATAACTCTCAGTCTGTGTCTTCCTGCTGCCTCCATTCCCCTCCTCACATCACTACTCTGTACTGCTGAGACCCTGCTCCTTCCA
>WWET01003345.1:33410-48401 GCA_011038615.1 Limnodynastes dumerilii | reverse complement strand
TCCCTCCCTCATAGACAGCAGCTTTCTTACCTTTATTTGATAGACCCCCATCTGGTTTCCTGCACAAGAATTCCCCCGTCGTTATCCCAAGTATCCACATGTCGAGATTCTCGGAATCATCTCAGTACTTCAATGCCATCTTATTGTGTGCTGTCTACTCACATAGCTCTGTTTAGATTGTTGTAGGTTTGTGATCTTTCAATGTGTTAAAATTAGGTTTTAATTATTATTTAAGCCTTTTTTTGATTAGCGGTCCTCTAACATCTAATTACTTCCATCTTTTTTATGCGTGCGTTTTTTTTATATCACTTAATTATTGAATATGTAATTGTCAGAAATGCCACTGATTCAAGGACAGACTGCTTGTGTTATCAGCTTCCAATCCCTTGGTAAACAAACACGTCCTAATCCCCCCATTGCCGCGCTGCTGTAGATTTTTTTTTCAGTAGAGGCGCGGCAGAAGATCTTGTTAAGTCTCTTCCGTATGTCCGATAAAGGAGATATTGTATAGTTTCATCCTATTTGACTGTCTCCTCTCTGCTGCTTGTGATTGGTGTTGGCTCTTTGTTTATCCAGATTCCTGCATTCCTTTCTGGCAGTACAAAGCTGTCATTAATTAAATCAGAATTTGAATATTGGGGAGGATAGCGGCATTGTGTGGATTAACTGCTAAAAGGTCCCTGCTGATTTAATTGTTTAATTAGCTTAAACGTTCTCTATTGTACAAGGCTTCTTTCATTTCCAGTTGCAGCATCTTTTTTATTCTCAGTCGGTGTTTTGTACGCGTTTCCTAATGGCTGCTTTAAAATGTGAAGAGCGGAAATACGTCCCACATGTTGCGGGACCTGGAAGGTGAATCAGCATCTATGAATGACTGACTATAGAGTGTCTTTCTTCTAGTTACATGATGAGACGTTCAAAAACGATCAGGATAAATGGAGCACCATTTCTCTTACTAAATGAAATGATAATTAGATTGGACTAGTTTATTGCTGAATGAATTCTCATGCAGGATCGACGCGTTTCGCTGAGCAATGATCTCATTGGCTGCCCAAACCGTAGAGCTTTTGCCAGAGGCCATGTTTACATCTCTGTATTCCGCTGTGATACAGAACCTTACTATGTACATGTCTGTGTGCTGTTCGCCATCTCTCATAGACTGCATTCTCTTGCCTTTAGAGTCCTCGGACCCCTTTCTCGGACATTGCGGATGATGAGAAGATCTTTAACGGTGGTGACGAGTTGTGGAACAACCAGAGTCAAAGCCAGGATCTGTCCGAGATCACGGATGAGGATCTTGAGGAGATCCGTCAGAAAGAGGAGTCTGTAAAGCAGATTGAGGTACATTATAGACATGTTATAAACACCTGTAGTGTAGATCCCGTGTTGTCATACAGTAATACTGTACCTGTCCTCTGGCTTCAAACAGGATTATAGAAATACTGACTCCATCGCCTGTGCTTCTTATCTAGGTCACATCTAATGACTTTATCCAGAGGTAGAAAATAAGAGGAAAGCAGGTGGAAATTTACACCTGGGAAAAACCATGTTATTTCAGGGGAAATCAAATCAATTGTATTCTTTGCATGCAGGAAAATACTTTGGTTTTGCTTATTACACACAGATACTGAGCAGCATTACTATTTATTTAGTAACAGGTGTTTATATAGTGCTATCAGATGACGTAGCGCTTAATAGGGCATATTTCACACTCACATCAGTCCCTTTCCCATTGGAGCTACATGCTAATGTCCCTAACACACACACACACACACACACACGGGTTAATTTATTCAGCAGCCAATTAACCTTCCAGCATGTTTTTGGAGTGTGGGAGGAAACCGGAGGAAACCCACACAGACACAGGGAGAACATACACACTCCACACAGATTAGGCCTAGTCTGGGAAGCGAACTCATGACCTCAGTGCTGTGAGATCCTCACCTGGATCCTTTATGATTGACCCTGTAAGCTTGTGAAAGTCCCCAGCAGTTAGCAGTTGGATCAGCCAGTCGCTGGGAGTATCCAACCCCGTTCCGTCATTTCCTGAGTCTCACCATGTTCCACTTTACGTTGGTCTTAGACATTTTTTAAGCTACGACTTGACTTTCAGCACTGGACATGTCGTGTTCGCGTTTTGTTTAGCAGAGTTTGTGCCGCTAATCTCTTGTTATCTGGTGTTCTGTACCGGCATATTGTAGTGACTTTCCCCCCTTGTAGAGAATCAAGTTGCTGGTTTCTCCTTTATTGAATCCCACTCGTATTTTAACATTTGCAGAGTAAACTAATGATATTTTGCAGTTTCAGCAATTTTTAGGTTGTAAAATAACTGAGCTAAGTCACTAAGTACATCCAGATTCATTATCTCCCCAAGCCAAACTTATAAAACATGTATAACATTTGTAATTTTCTGCCTGCAATGAAGCACTTCATTTAACAGGCTATATAAAAAGAAATACTTATTTATTTCTCTAATAATTTATTCTTTCCACAAAACCCCCAAATGCTGCATTTATGCCACAACTCCACGTTTAACTCTAAAATGCCGCCAGGGAACCTTTCACCTGAGCTGTCCAGGCAGATAGGAAGAATGGTGATATAGATGGGATTTGGCTTCTGATAAAGAGGAATGTGAATTTTAAGTGTTTTCCCCAATTAAAAAAATCAGTTTCTTTGTCAGGTTTAGAGATAGAGATAACATGTAGGGTTGATCGTCATAGAATTGAGAGAATCCAGATAATGGGCCGGATCCAGAACTACGTCCGTCTTCCATAGACGGACGTGGTTCAATAAACAGTAGCTATTGCACATGCGTAGTAGCTATTGTACGTAATCTGCGTATCGTTTTGATACGTAGATTGCGTATATGCGGTCTAAAAGACAATACGATACGCAGATTACGTACAATAGCTACTACGCATGCACAGTAGCTACTGTTTATTGAACTACGTCCGTCTATGGAAGTTCTGGATCCGGCCCAATGTAAATAAAATGTATTCCACCTATAGTATTCATTTAAATAGCAAACCAACTATTTATACATAGAAATGATAAAGACATAGCCGTCTTCACAGATACGTTTTTGCGTGTGATTGCGTGTATATTTTTAGGCGTGGATTAACAGCGCATGCATAGTAACTTTTTTCACACAAATTACGTAGTATTTACGCACGAAAGTACTTTAGGCACAGACTTGTGAATCGCACATTGGGACATACGTACGAATGGGCGTGGTTGTTTTCCGTACATTATAAGTTATGTGAAAGTGGACGTGGGGGAGGGGGGGCATTTAAACGGACATTTGAGGGCACGGTTAGATACATACGCACGTAGAGATAAGGGTGCCCTACGGTGGCCGGCCGAGGGGAGTGTTATGGGTGTTGCCTTTCTACGTGCGTGCGTAAAAATGCGCATGTAGTAAATACGTATCTTTGAATGAACAAATATGAGACTTCCGCCTGCTTTTTAATTACCCGGGATAACGTCTGATTCATATAATTACCCGGGATAACGTCTGATTCGTATAATTACCCGGGATAACGTCTGATTCCTATAAGGACTTCTACCTTTTGCGGATTGCACGTTCGTATAGAGAAGAAATAACACTTCGGTCCTCACAGACATCACTCCTGTATGACACCATAAACTTCATCCAACCACCCCTGTATTAATGTTACAGATGAGCTCGGGTGGTTTGCTGGAAATAACGTGTATCCATCGTGTGTATGCGCTCACAATCATTAGATGAAATATCTGCACTGGATTTAGATATTCCAGAATTTAATTTTCTTTACAAAGTTTACTCGTGTGGATTAAAAGCTCTCCTGTGGTGTCTGAACACAAGGGGGATGATATAGACCCGAATGCAAAAAACAAAGACGTCCTAAGTGCCGGACATCCGAAAAGATTATCACGCGCAGTGCAAATGATTGCAGAGTTACGCAACGTCAGTGGATGTTCATTAAAGTCTGCATCAGGCCCACAGCAGGAGAATTCCTCAGGCCTCCAGGAAGTGAGCTCTTCTTTGTTGTGAACTTTTAAGCTTTGCTTATTATTATTAGTTTTACATCCAGGGTTCATCAAAAAAAGAAGAACAAAGGGCCGGATCTAGAGCTACGTCCGCTAGCGTGGTTACGGTAGCCGGAGACGTAAAAACACTATTTTGTTAGTACTGCGCAAGTTACGGCACGTAACTCTGAACATACGTACCATCCTAGTATCAAGAGCGTAACTACGGACGAAGGAGCGTGCCAACTATACGACACCCGTAATTACCCTTCGGAGGCGGGGTGAGGCATTTAAATCATACAGTATGGGTGCGTAAGTACTGCAGCCATTATGGCCGACAGGAGTTACGCTTTGAAAAGTTAAGGTAGGGTTTTCAAGTTGTAAAACGACAAAAGTACGTACGAGCGATGGGAGTGCATAGTAATTACGAAAGCGTAAAAATACGCTACGCGAACGTAAAGGGAACGTAGCTCTGTGTGTAAGCGGGAGTCCTGGGCCTGTGAGCGGCTCAGATATCTGTGTAGACGGTTATTTCTCAGGAGGGAATGTGGTCAGTGGGGTCTACCTTCTGCAACTCAGATCCATCATCCTGTCTCATGGGCCCCGGCAATTAAGAACAGCAGCAGAATTGGGGTTGTTAACCCTCTGCAAAGGTTATCTCAGGATGATGCATCTGTGTGACATTAACGCCAGCCCAGCTGGTTAATCATTTAGGCAGCCATTGTTTTCAAGCCATTCACAAACCAAGGCAGGACACAGAGTACAGGATGCTGGCAGACAGTGGCTTCAGGGTTCCTCCCCATGTTTATAATACCTTCACCCGACGGGTCTGCTCCCAGGTTCCATGGTCCATGTATTGCAAAATACTGGAGCCTCTGTGATCTGCGCATAACATAGCACGGGTGTGGGTCCCCGGTTTTGATAGGACCGTTTCCTCCCATCCAGTTTCGAACTGGCTGGGATTTCGATTGGATATGCCTCGAGGAGACATTGCAATCGATCTCACGCTCTGCTTTTGCCATGCAGACTCTGTAGTGTGTGTTGCAGCATGTCCATAGCAGCCTGATATTGGCATCTGTATCTTACCAGATATTACAGTACTACGATCAAACCACAAGGCTCATTGTATATGGGATCCACATCTATTGACAGCTGAACACGACCAGCAGGGCTGGGAATCAACCAACCTTTACAGCAAGTTTAGAAGTCTTTAATATCATGATTACAGACAGTACTTGATTATTTATTAACAGGTTTTTAGATGGCGTCTGTATAGTATATAGTGATTGACAATTTTAAATAAACGTTATAAAATGAGACATGGGCCAGATCCAGAACAACGCTTGTGAGCGAATTTACGCGTAGCGGAGAGGTAAAATCGCCTTTTTGTAAGTACTGCGCATGCGCACCATAGAAAATACGCTCAGTAACGTAGCCTAATTGTGAACGTATGGGCCATTCACGTATGTGTCACGTAAATACTTACGTGTGGGCGTGCCAATTTTACATTAGTCCAAAATACGTCTGAATTATGTTAAGTAGGCGGGGTTTGTATGTAAAGTGTACAGTATGGGCGAGCTTAGCTGCGTAAATACGTGTTGCCCATACGTACGTGTGCGGATCACTGCGGTTACGTTGGCAAAAGTTAAGGTAGGGTTTAAAAAGCGTATCTTGACAAAATACGTACATTCAAGGGGTGTGCCTAGGGGAGTGTATAAAGGTACGCACGCGAAAATACACTACGCGAATAAACGTACGGAAAACGTAGTTCTGGATCTACCCCATCATGGTAATGAGGCAGCCTGGAAGGTGAGTGCTCTGCTACAAGCTTACGATCTGTACTGTAGGAGCGGTTATACATGGCAGTAAAGGCTACACATTGCAGAATACTGCAGCTGGGTCACAGGTACAAGTGCTCTGGGGTCTGTATGATCCAGTCACACGGTAATGTTCTCTCTAGACTGAGGGTTAATTGCCGGGAGGGGAAAGAATACATGTCAGTTTTTATGTAAAGGGAAGACATATTGGAAAGGCAGAGGGTGGTAATATGGTAGAAAGGGAAGAAATCCTATTGTGGGAGGGAGATCATGTCCTGTAACTAGGAATGGGAGCAGGTAATGAGTGTGGAACAGACAGAGTGGAAGGAGAGGACTGGGAGATATCGGAGACACATATTAATATGTTTGTGGGTGCAGCACGAGAGAAGTCCTGTAACTAGGAATGGGAGCAGGTAATGAGATTGGGAGAGACAGAGTGGAGAGGGAGGACTGGGAGATTTTGGAGACATGTAATGATATGTTTGTGGGTGCAGCACGAGAGAATTCCTTGTAATGAGAGCAGGTAATGAGTATGGAAGACACAGAGCGGGAGAGATATCCGAGATGTGTGTGGGCATAGCCCGGGAGAAGTCCTGTAACCAGAAATGGAAGCAGGTAATGAGTGTGGAATAGGCACAGAGCGGAGGGAAAGCTCTAGAAGATATTGGAGAGATGTGATAATGTGTGTGGGTGCAGCACAGGAGAAGTCTTGTAACCGGGAATGGGAGCAGCTGGTGAGTGTGTAAGACACAGAGCAGAGGGAGAGAGCTGGTAGATATTGGAGAGATGTATAGGTGCAGCACAGGAGAAGTCCTGTACCCGGGAATGGAAGCAGCTGGTGAGTGAGTAAGACATAGAGCAGAGGGAGAGAGCTGAGAGATATTGGAGAGATGTATGGGTGCAGCACAGGAGAAGTCCTGTAACCGGGAATGGGAGCAGGTAGTGAGTGTGTAAGACACAGAGCAGAGGGAGAGAGCTGGGAGATATTGGAGAGATGTATGGGTGCAGCACAGGAGAAGTCCTGTAACCGGGAATGGGAGCAGGTAGTGAGTGAGTAAGACATAGAGCAGAGGGAGAGAGCTGAGAGATATGGTGTTGATGAGTTTGTGGGTGCACTGTGGACCCGCACGAGATGACCCTTTGCTAGGACCATCCAGCTGCTCTCTGCAATATGATTGTTCCATTGAACTTATGTAGAGCTTTGCTTGTACCTCTACAATAATGCTGTGACATCGGGGCACACTGCAATTAATCAAATCATCCCCTCAGTGACTTCCATAGGAGTATATCATAATACACTGATCATTTAATGATCTGAGTGAAGTGCATTTGATTTAGCCCATCTGTTCCTCGGATGCGGGAGCCAGGGCTCGGTTTAGTGTGTGAGCGAATGTGAGTGATACGGCTGTTGATGTAGTGATATTTCTCTGGAATTACCATGATTTGGTTTCCCTGCCACCTCTGATGAGAGGACATTATATCACTCTTGTTTTTATGTCCTCCATGCAGCAGATTGATTTCCTCCCTGGCCCTGCATGGATGTCTTCCATCCCCACCCTCCTCTCAGACCACTAATGAAGTTCAACCTCATTTTTCTTCTCTCTGACTTCATTGACAAAAAAAGGCCGTCATTTGACACTGGACATTTTTCTCCCATCGGTGTCAAGCCGCAATACCAGGAGATTTACAGCCTACCAGAATTCCGAATGCAATCTACAAACACAATTGAATCTATCCACACAATAGTTCAAATATCTTGGTATTTTCTTAAAAGGTAAAGGAATTGAGGGCAAAGAGTGAGGTTTTCAGGGAAGAGAAAAAAAAAGTTTCAGATTGAAAGACTAAATCTTATGGAGAAAATAGATTTCAGAGTCACTGGGAAGTATTCTCTGAAAAATCCTCCACTAAACGTCCTGAGGACTTAACCCTTGGAGGGGAGACGGCACAGAACTGACCGGTGCGTCCAATAGCAGGGTGTTTACATGCGGTGATTGCCTGTAAACTGTTTAGATCTGCAGACTGGATTGTCATTTAATAGAACAAGTTCTGAAACAATGGTGTGAGAATAGTGCAAGATAAATATTCTATAATATTTTTATTATTATTTATTTTATTATTATTTTTATGCCTCAATGTAAACAAAGCGTTCAGTCACATGGACACAGCTCTGCAGGGTGCTGGAGCATTGCTGTTTTGGCCCCACATTCATTGGCTTGATACAACATTTTTACAACTCATCAATCTCAAATTTTCTGCTGAATGACCAGCTGGAGGAAGGCTTGACTATGTCCAGGGAAACAAGGCAGGGGTGTCATTTGCCACTTATTATTCCATTATACAAATGTCATCAGTGTTATTAAAAGAGCTACTAAAATTTCTATAGATGATTTCCTGCTGTACAGTTCCAAACTGAAGCAAATTGACAGAATTTAGGAACACGGCATTGTTTTGGGACTAGAACTGGGCACATACTACATGTTTCCTCATGATTATTTTTCTGAAAAAGGACTGTGTGGAATGATATCAGATAATTATTTTATTATTATTAATGCTTATTTATATAGTGGCACAAATTTTCCCCAGCACTTTACAGAGAACTTTAGACACCCCTATCAACCCTATTGGAGCTACATACTAAGGTCCCTAACCCAGACACACACACACACGCTAATTTATTCAGCAGCCAATGAATCTACCAGCATGTTTTTGGAGTGTGGGAGGGAACTGGAGCACCCACACAGACACAGGGAGAACATACACACTCCACACAGTCCGAGAATCGAACTCATGACCTTAGCGCTGTGAGACACAATGCTACTCACTGAGTCACCGTGCTGTTCAGTTCTGTGCATTAAGGTCTCATTTTGTCTGCACATGTGGAAGCATCCCAGCTAGCCAATCAGAATGCATTCCATCCTCTCCAGATTTAAGAGCAATGAACTCTGAATCCAGAGCTCCATCCTGGGATCATTTCAGATGACTGGGTGGGAAGCAGAAAGCGCTTCCGCTATGTGGGAAAGGGTCTATATGCATATAATACAGTGCTAAGCGCTCACAGTACTATCCAGATTCAAGGCCACCTCACTGTATGTGAGTAGACGTAGAGGTTTTAAGGTAAGGGTGACTTTATGTATTTCTGTACTTCTCATGGCTCCAAGCGCTGTGAATGTGAGCCCAGGTCGGATCACCAATGAGTTATGTTCTGATCCATTGACTGATAACAGAAGATATTTAAGCCAGGAACTGACCCTGGATTATAAAATCATTAAACCGCAAACCCAATCAGACTTTCAATTGTCAGTTTAAAGTTCACAAGTCGTTTATTGCGCATTAATGCGCCAAATTACGTACACGTTTTTGTTCCGTACTTTAGAGACATCATTGGCTTCTAATAAATAGATTGTCTGAACTCTCATGCATTTTGGGGCACTGTGTGTGTATAATACATATAATAAGACCATACAAAATAAACCCTATTTTATTGCGGCATTGTAACAGATCGGTGAAGGTGCATTTAGGATTGGCTGGAGAAGCGTCTGTGCTGCAGTGTAACATCTGTGAGAGTGCTGCTGATAATAACCCGTGACGTGCAATGGCGTACACAGGAGACAGCTCTCCAGGGTAACTCACTAATTCTCCCTTTACATCATCCCAATAAGCAAAGAAATACTTGCGGTTGTGACCACTGTGAATATATCATCCTCTGATCTGTTAGGTGGAAGAGGTCCAGCGCTGCCGTCACGAGCACATTCCAGCTGTCCCCCCCTGTACCCCTGGCCTGACCCCGGTCAAATTATTTTATTTCTCCTTCCCTCTAAAATGTATTAAATGTGATCCTTTCCTCCCAACGGGATCAATTGTGCCCTGTGTTTCTGGCCTGTAGCATGGCCTTTACCCTGACCATGCTCTGAACAATTGTCATTGTTATATTGCTTGGTCCATCCAGCAGCCCCAGGAGAGATGTGACTGCATTCATGTGTTGCAGGAGAGACTCGGATGCGGCTCCTGGAATGCTACCACGTTGAAGCAGAGGGGTTTTGTGCATTCAGAATATTGTCCTACAAACTTTTACTGGAAGCGTGTGAAAGATTTGGGGGTTTCTGAGTTCAGGTCAGCTCCAGTCCTGGCTCTCTCCTGTGAAATAAGCTGAGGAAAGCGATGCGTCTCATCTATCCAGCAGGGATCCAGCCGGTCTGCTTATCTGCAGTGCTAGTTATGAATAAGTAACAGATAACATCGATATTCCAGTAGGAGCAGAGCGGCCGTTACTGGGCTTTTGCTGCAGCCTTAATACTCTGAGCCGAACTCTGTACAACTTTATGTAGGAATGGTCTCTGGACGGTCACCATTCAGACATTGCTGCAGACATTTACCAGAACTTCAGATATTTCCATGCACTGAACCACAGTATAATAATAATAATAATAGTTTTAATGAAAACCCTGTCCCTTTGTGACAATCTTTGTACAACTCTGCATAAAGTTTATTTGTTGTTTGCTGGATATACAGAGTTTCTTAGTGAATTGCACCATAATTAGCACTGATGCTTATACTCTCGCACATTATAAATAAAGCTTTATGATCAGTGGCGGCACTGTCTGCGTGAGCGGTTTCGGCGGTTTATGGATCGCTCGTGTTTGCATGTTCTGTTTTTTTTTATATTCGTTCCTTATCTCATTTTGCACTAATTGTGGCAAATAAAAATGTGTTATGAAGCAATTTGTGTATTTTTGGAAAAGATCTGGGACAGCGATTTGTGTGATTACTGCGGTGCTGATTCTTCTAAAAAAATAATATATATACATTTTCCCAGAGATAATGAAAACCTGTACACTCACAAGAGAAGGGAGAGGGGATATTGTATCTGATGATCTTGGAACATTGGTACCATAATGAGAAGTCCATTCATCACATTTCATTTTCACTCATGGTCATTCATATTACTTGTAACCCAGGAAATTGCCACCAGGGGCTGTTAAAGATACACGATTGATGGAATTCTGGGGTCCGTTCTGGAGGCCGTATCTCCAGAAGGACATAAATACATTAGAGACTGTGCAGAGAAGAGCAACTAAAATGGTGCATGGCCTTTGTCACACACCATACAGAGAGACTAGAGGAAGTAACATGTATAGCTTGGAGCAGAGAAGGGACAGTGGGGATAGGATAGAAGCTTTTACATATATATCAAGGAGTGAAATCAGGTACAGGAAGGGAGCATGTATATATATATATGGAGGGCTGTGGCATGAGGATGGTTACGGTGCTTTAGGTTTAGGTTGCGGGAAGGGGATGGTTAGGTTGCGGGAAGGGGATTATTATTATTATTATTATTATTATTATTATTATTATTATTATTATTATTATCATTTACTTAAGAACCATTACAAGTCCGCAGGGTCATGCAAAATACAACAAAATACAATGCAAACACGCAGGGCAAGAATAGACAGCATAATACAGTATGAACACAATTTGAATATAAAATTAACATAACACATAAAAGTAAAATAAAATTAAGCAATAGAGGTGCAGTGAGATGTAGAGAGGACGAGTGAGGGAAAATAAAGTGCATAAGCATTAAAGTGCAGAATGTGTGGTAGTTAAGTTATGAATGATACAGGAAATAAACACTTTCCTGGTCAAAGAGAAAAGAAATTAATAACAAAAACTTGTATTTGAATTTGCTTTTCCCCTATTTATGCTGATATCAGTCTCCTTCATTAAGATAATGTTGGCATTAAACTTTACAGATAAATAAAAAAACTGAACTACAAGAGCAATTTCTGATTAAACTCCTATAAAAACAACCAAAACACTAGGAATTTTTACAAGGCGTATTAAAGGATATGATAAATGCTGATAAGCTCATTGAGGCAAAATTCATGATGCGGCATTTAAATACATTTATAAATTCATTAAGATACAACATCATAATGAATTTCTGAAATATAGCAAATTGCCAAGTTTGTGATTGAGACCAATGCGAAATAGAAGAAATCATCATCTGTGAAACATCTGTGTGAGTGGGGGGAGAGAGAGAGAGATATGAGGGAGTAAGCCCCCCTACCACTTTTCTTTCTTATGTTTAAAATATGTGACTTAAGGTAACCTTAAGTCACACATGTGAAACAGCAGTCTGTCTGGCCCCTGATCTGCCCATAAAGGTAATATCCCTTCCACACTGTAAAATTTGTACTGACATTCCATCCAAAATGTATCCTAATTGAAGTGAGAATCATATATAGTGTCGATCTCACCCCACACCTTTGTCTCTAGGCTCCCATCCTAGGCCCTCTTCCTAGGGCCCCCTTCCTGTCTCTCCACTGCACACACTATCTCTCCAGGTCCTTTCCCTCCATCTCTCTAAATCTGATTCCAGTTTTCCACTTACCTTTTGCTTTTCTTGCTCTTCTTCTTTCTGCCTGATGAGTGGCTTCTCCAGCGTCTTGTAGCACATTTGCTACCTGGGTAATATAAAGCTTAGCTTAGATTTGCTGCACCCCTGATAGCTCTTTAAGGTACTTTAGAGTTACATTAAATGTAGATATTAATTAAACTCTGTTAAAAATAAAAAAACACTCACAATGCAATAGAGACTTATAAAAGTTCACACATTCTTTAATTTAATATGACTGGAGAAATATACCTCCCTTTCTCTTATTAGACTTATAGGAACAGATTCAGAGATGGAAAATAAGAGAGGAAAGGTGCTAGGGTGTTCAGGACCCCCCTGCAAATTTAAAATTTGCACCCTCCTTATTAAATATTCAATATTATAGCTAATAGATTATGGTATCCATGTAACTCTCATAAAACACAATCTTGTAACCACAATAAAAGAAAGCAAATCAAAGTCCCTACTATACAGACAGTATTCTAATTCATCCTAAAAACTGCCACACAATACAGACTATATATCTTAGTGACAGTCATACCATACAAACATTATCCTAGTGAACGCTATACCATACAGGATACCATACAATACAAACTGTATTTTGACCACTATGCAATAAATTCAACATTTTTGTGTCTCCAGCTCCCAGTATTCCCATCATGTCTCTCCATCCTCCGTATATTCCACATTAATTTGACTCCAGCCTCCCCAGTATGCCCATTATGTGTCTCCAGCTCCCAGTATTCCCCATTCATGTGTCTGCAGCTCCTAGTTTTCCCCATTCATGTGTCTCCAGCTTCAAGTATTCCCCATCATGTGTCTGCAGCTCCTAGTATCCATCATGGGTCCCCATCATGTCACTTTAGCCCCCCAATATCCACCATCATGTCAGTTTAGCCTCCCACATGTCCCCATCATGTCACTTCAGCCTCCCCAGTATCCCCATCATGTCACTTTAGCCTACTTCCCAATATCCCCATCACGTCACTTCAGCCTTCCCAGTATACCCATCATGTCACTTCAGCCTCCCCAGTATCCCCATCATGTCACTTTAGCCTCCCCGGTCATCACCATTCATCTCTCTGCAGCCACCCCAGTAATCCCATTTCATCTCTCTCCAGCCTCACCAGTAATCCCTATTCATCTCTCTCCAGCCTCCCCAGTAATCCCATTTCATCTCTTTCCAGCCTCACCAGTAATTCCTATTCATCTCTCTCCAGCCTCCCCAGTAATCCCCATTCATCTCTCTCCAGCCTCCCTATATTCCTCATAGATTTACGTCACTTACCTCAGCTGCTTCCCCTTGTTCCATGGCACACACTCCCTCTGCTTTCTCCTGATGCTGCTGTGACCTAATGTCACGTCAGCTTCATTTGCGTGCAGGAAGTTCCTGCTATCAGCTGCCAGGCAGAGCACAGAACAGCTGATAGCAAACTCCATATCAGCTGCCGGGGTTTGCTATCAGCTGCTCTGTGTAACTTCCACAGAGGCTGATAGCAGAGTGCGAGAGTGGGGGGATGAGCGCCTACTCAGTCTGGCACTGGGATTCACCGCATCCCCCCCGTAGAGCACATCCCGCGGGCCCTGGGCAAAATCATGTTGATTTCAGGGGGAGTAAAGGTATTTGCATGCAGGGATATATGTTTGAATTGCATATTACACACAGATATGGACCCGCTTTACTATTACACTGTTATTTAGATGAGTGCTAGGAAACATCCCCTCTTAACTCCAATACTGTTTGCAACAAATTAAATATTAAAATACACATCCTTTTAAATACCTAACAGTTGTGTTGTTGCAATTAATATATAAATAGTTATTCTAGTGATTTTTATTGTAAAACTGGCTATGTGCATAGTGTTTACATAGTGTTGATGTAGCATTATAACAAAAATAAACTTGAATTGCATTATGTAACCTGCAAACTGCCTATATAATTAATATATTGTTTTGTAATATAATATAGTGGTCAAAATGACATATTGCATTGTAAGTTGACCTGGGGCTGGATTTACTAGCTGCTGAAAAGGAAAAGTGAAGATGTTGCTTTCACTTTATTATTACGTTCAGACAATATCAACAAGAATTTGTCTCCTGGTGCTGCATGCCAAAATTTATAGTGAAATAATTAAAAATGAAAAAACTGGAACAGGTTAAAGTGGAAAATGTGGCCGTTTTTTCTACTTCCTTTTTCAGAAAGCCACATTACATTGATTACATTAGAATATAATTGGGTAGGCAGAACTCAGTGCAGAAAGGGTCTTGTCACTAGCTGTTTGTTTTGTTAGGGAGCTGATGATCCATGGGAGTGCCTTTGAGGGGTGAGATTTCAGAGAAAATGACAGGTATTTTACAATTTAGGAAAATGTTCTGCATTATAGAGATAGGAGAGAGATTTCACAACATTGCACATGTCAAGTAAGAGCCCTCTGCTGGGTGCACTGACACTGCCTGCACATGAGAGGAGTAAGATGGCCACATCACTCTGATTTTCATGGTGTGCTGGAGGAGAAATCAGCTATAATAACTCCTTCTGGTGGGCTAGGGGGTGTTTTTAGCTTCAGGGACACACACAGTGAAAACTTCAGCCTACAGTTTGCTGTAATAAAAGAGATAAAAGCTCCAAATCACTGTGTGAGCAGGAAGCTTTTGTCTCCTAGCAATGTGATAATTTATTCATTTATTGCAGGAGGATAGATGTGTATGTGTGTGTGTGTGTGTGTGTGTATGTGTGTATATATATATATATATATATATATATAT
>WWET01003345.1:12899-27618 GCA_011038615.1 Limnodynastes dumerilii | reverse complement strand
GCGTGTGGTGGGGGGGGGGGGGGGGGATGGGTTGTCAAGGCATGTTGTTGTTCTGGCATGGTTTGTATATTCAGGGGTGGTGTGTGGGGGATTTGTTCTAAAAATTCTGCACATGTTTGTTCATTTATTAGTGTGGTTGGAGAATCTGGTGTAGTGATTTGTGATCCTACGGTGGATGCGATGTCGGTGTCAAGTATATGTGACAGGTCGACGTCTAGCCAGCCTTGTTTAAAAGACTCAACCACTTTGTGATGATTCAGAATCTGAGGGCTGAGGGAGACACCCTCAGAGACACACCCAGAAGCTTGAGCGCAACTTCTCCTCCTTTCCCTTCACTTATATGTACTTTGTTTTGTCTGTTGGGGACAATCCTGATAAGATCTGCAGCTTGCTACCCCTATACACCCACTCTTCCCCCCCAGTGAGTGAAATCACCCTAACTGACCCAACTGCAGCTCCTTGGGTCATATGGGCCTACTGTCAGATGACAATGCTAGGTTAGGGATAGCTAACACTCTTTTTAGCTAATTAGAGGACACCATTACAATTGGAGAACAGGGTATAGATTTATGCAAGAAATTTACATAACTAGAAAAACTCCATCTCAAAGAAATCAAACTCTGGTGGGACAGCTACCTCCTGGAATGGTACCTGTGACACCAATTAATAGAGAAGAGTCTCAAGATCAAAAAAGCACCTACCTTTGAATTCGGCAATAGCCCATTAGAATTAGAATGGCAGACAATCCTTAAAGATTGCTCTTCCAAACTTATAAACCTGACCCTTCAATTCAATAGAAATAAACTCAATCAACTGGGTAAACAAATACAGGAGTTAGATGATAGCATAACCCCATATAGGTCACAACAAGGGATCAGTGACCTTGAAATCCTATCCAAACAGACTATAAAAGAAATAAGAAGCTATTATTCTCCGCAAAATACGCAAAGCACTGAGAGACAGATTTGGCACCAAAACATCCCAAACTATGAAACATAAGAACACAAAATCAGAAACCAGAACAAAAAACTAAAACACCACAAAACAGACCAAAAAATGAACCAGACCAACCACACAATACCCACAATACAAATACAAACCCACATCCAGTCCCAAGCATTGCCAGCCACATTGATGTCGTCACTCTAGCTCCTAGACGTAGCCTCCAGTGTGACTACCGTAAGCTTGGTCTCACTTACCAGCAGTTTATGGCAAAACTGCACACCCAAAATCCGGAAAATCTCCCCACACAGCAACACCGCCTTATAGCACCACCCACCGTCACCACTGATTTATATATATATATATATATATATATATATATATAAATATTTTTTAAAATATTAGTGTATTTAAGTACATTTTGCTCAGGCATTCTTTTAAATAAATATATAAATTATTAAAGGGTTTTATTCTTTGCTTTTAAAGCAATGGACCTGATATACACCTAAGGAGCTGCAGCTTCTTACGTGTGAATTTTTAGGAATTTACGTACACCACATATGTAATCATGTTAACTATGCAATGTATATAGGATTTTGGGCACGTAGATTCATTGCATGCAGACTTTATAGTATCCCAGTATAGTATAGTATAATATGCACGTAGTGATTCAAGTAAGAAGAGGCATGCCAGTGCATCCTCCGTAAAAATTTAAGTAAATTAATGGTGGGAGTCATTTTAATCAGGCTGCCTGAGCGCAGTTTGGTACCTCCGTGTGCATATTCTCTACATAAGAGAGAAACTACGCACGGGAAGATAAGGTTGAATGTGGCACTCTTAAGTGTCTTTAGGTATCTAAAAAGAGGGGAGATTCGTGGGAGGTGCCTCTTAACTAAGGAGCAGTGAAATGCCAAACCGTGCCTACTTAATTCACACCTAAGTATGAATCCGGTCTGATGTTTTTATTCTAATTAAAGAATTATTAGTTTACAGAAAATAATTTAAAAAAAAAAAGACACTTTGAAACATGCAAACTTTTATAGACTGCTGCAATCTGTTCACATGTTTTAAAAGTGTGCTAATTTTCACTATGACAAAACCCAAAGTAGCCATTGTTGGAACTCTGGATAGGTTGCGCTCATATTTTCAACAGTGAATCTGCTCACCCGCTGCGCTAAAACCCTGGATAAGGTTTTGATGTAATCCTTCTGTATTGATGTCAAAAAAAAGTTTTTGATGTTTGCCAAACCAAAAGCATTTTTCCTGCAGGACCTGTATAGTGACAGGAAGCTTCTAATTTCCAAAGCACTACATTGTAAATTTAGAAAAAGGCGAAATAAACAAAAAGTGTAAAATTATTAGCCAAAAGCACAGATGTAATACATAAAATAATGTGCAGTCCTTGTCTGTGAATTTATGCGCAACGGCCTCAAATGTCAAATAATATTGCAAAAGAAATCTAATACAACATAGTACATTAAATACATAATATAATATATGCATAATTTATTAAATCAATTAAAAACAAAATCAATAGCAACACAGATTTATGTATATGAAAGCATTATGTGCCAGTTTTATGAAGTCCAGTCTATAAGTTTGTAGGCATCATTTTGGAATAGTTAAATGCATAGTAGGCTGTTAATTGATCGACATGATCAAATATTTATGTTGAATGTATTACATAAATATATAGTTATGTAGAGAGAAGTAAAGTAATACCTATCCTGGAAACTGGCTTAGATGGAAAGTTGACATTCTGGATAAGTTGCAATGCATTCTGGTTAATAAGCATGGATTAACAATCATGGACCTGAATCACACTTAAGAGTGAGTTAGGTGCAAGCAGATGCACACCTAACTCACTCTTCCAGCCCCCAACCCATCCCCCACTTTTAAGTACTTTATGGAACTTACGAGTGCAGGGCTACCTTATCTCTCCGTGCAATGTCCGTACGGACATTGCACCTCCCCGTCTTCCACCCACCTTCCCCAGCTAATCTAAATACCTGCCCCCTCCCACTTCTGCCTAAAAACGCCCCGAGGTGGCATACTGCCACCTCTTTCTGCAGATATCGCTGCGTGAGGTCTTTAAAGACCGCACCTACGCTATCTACATGCCGATCGGCCTACTGTGCATGCGTTTCAGACACATATTCACTTAAGAAGCCACAGCTTCTTAAGTGTAAATCAGGCCCCATGTTTGCTTCACATGGTGCGGAGGCTACGTACCTGAATGTCCACGCAGGCTATTTATTGAATTCGTTAGAGCCTATGCACTGCCACTCTTGTATTCTTTGCTGACACTACTGTCTGCTTTAAATAGAGAGCCTGCAGCCTATAGCTGGACCTCCACCACAAAGCAATGTTGTCCAAATTTCAGCAATGCTGAAGTTGAATTGATTATCTAACGAGTTATGAATAAGTTTCATAACATAAGTAGGCCTGTGTTTGCCCCTGTAAAACTTCGCCTTCGGGAGGAGATAAAAGATAAGGTGAATGGTATTGCAACCATTTGTAGGAGCCTTCTTGAAGTCCACTAAACGTAGGTATTGCACTGTTCCAATTATGTCCATCAAAGTACTGTGTACAGATGTCATTAAAATTCCTTCTTGTAAACATTTTGTGGTCCAACCTTTGAGATGGGCGGACGTCAAACATCAGCTGAAGGATAAGCTCCAAGACTCTGGGCTCATCTTTAATATTTTTATAGCTATGTGGACTGAAGCTTAAATAGGGGACTGATGCAGGATTTTTCATTAAGGGTCATACAGGTGAAAATGTACAGCTCATCTAAATTTTTCACATATTTTTTGCTGTGTAAACGAATTACTTAAACACATAGGGCCTGATCCAAACCTATACTTGGCCGTGTTTTTACGCTTTGCATAAGTGTAAAAACGGACTTACTGTGCATACACGGGGCCGATGTTACGCAACAAAATTAAGTGTATGGGCCTTGAGCGTACCAGCCTCGTATCAACACTTGAGGGGATGTGCCTGCCATACAAAATCCATAAATACGCACTGAGGGTGGGGTGAGGCATTTTAATCGTACAGTATTGGCGTGCTAAGAGTCGTAACTAAGCAAGGAGCTTACGGACCCCCACGGTTTCGATCAGAAAAGTTAGGGTAGGGTTTGCTCGGTGTAAGATGGCAAAAGTAAGTATGAACAAGGGGAGGGCCTAGGGGAGTGCATCGTAGGTACGCTGGCATAAATACGCTACGCACAAGAGCGTTTCATGAGCGTAGGTCTGGATCAGGCCCATAGTATACAAATACTGGCAATTATTCTTTCTAAAAACAAAGTCTACATTGCAGTAATAAAGTACAACTCACATTTTGAATTCTTACATTTTAAAAAGTGTTTACCATTGCAGGTCAAGTTGGTATTGCTCAGGTGTACACTTGCACTTAAAATAAAGTCACCATATACAGAAAGGCCTTGACGGTGGCTGGTGGCTTATCTCATATTTGTACAAATATGCGTAACGAACATTTCTGTGTTTTATTTTACAGATAGAACAGTATAGTTTGTTACTGGTTTATGGCAGTGTGCTGGGGCAATTTTTCCCTTTGTTTCTGTGGCTAGCAGGTTAACCCCCTGCCTTTCATGCACCTGTTTAACATTCACCTAATAAATTGATTGAGCAACTTCCATTCTGGTTTTACTTAAAATAAAGTGTAAGTTAAGCTCAGTATCAGCCACTATGTGTATCAAAGGTTGAAATAACTGAAATCAAACATTGGTTTAATGTTAAATACTTACAAGAAAAATACAGGTCCACCATTCTCTATTTTATGTTGGAGTATTTCTAGGATTTTATCCTCCAATACTCACGATCGTCTGTGTTTGAGTCATCATGGGAGACAATCTGATCATCCTTGTGTATTGGAACCCCACTCCTCATTGCGATGTTATAGAATATCACACACAGAACAACAATACGGCCTTTTACAGCCGCCACATACATAAGAGCTCCACCAGTGCGGTCGAGACACAGAAAGCGAAATTTTAAAACGCAGAAACAGGGCTTGAAAGTTGCCCTGGTGGAGACTTGCGCCACATTGTAAGCCTCTTGGTGTTTTGTATGCGGATTCAAAAAAAGAGTGAGGAGCCAAGGGCGGCAGTGATAGGCGGCATCGCCTGCATGGGAAAAATGGCAATTTTTTGTTTTTGAAACTAAGCGTAAACATTTTCTACCTAACAGCCACGCATTATCACCTTGCCTCTATTTTAATTTATGGCATATTCCTGATTGCCTCATGACAATGGAATTATGGGCACTACCGGGAAATTTGGCACATATGCTTCTAATGATGAGAGACGCATCACAGATTGTCTGAACATTGATTTAATGAAAATGTTGGCAATTGTAAAAAATCGCTTCATTAACTCCCGATGGTATCAAAGCTACTTTTGTGCCATCAACTGTCACGATGACATTGGGGAAACCAGCTTTCTCAAAGAATTGCTGTTTTATTGGCAACAGACCTTCCTCATCCATGGGCAGATGGATAAATGAATCAATACTTTGGATGAATGCCCATAAAACCTCCTTCAACACATGGCTAAAGTAGGACTGGGACATACCCATTGAAATTCCTGGAAGCTGCCACCTGCACAAAAATTTTACACAGCTAACAACTTTGTCAGTGGAGATATCGCTGTCTTGTTGTTATTTCTCACCTCCAGGTCACTCTGCACAAGCTAGAAAAGGCAGAGCAGAATAGGAAGGTACTTCAGCACTTTAAACACTTACTAGGACAAGATGAATCCTTCTTCTATGATGAAATGCTGTGATCTTCAGGAGATTGGTAAGGAATACATTATAATGGGGAGAAGAGCAGGGGGTAGAAAAATCAATTCAGGGGAGGATGAGGATATGAAAGAGGGAGAGGTTGAAAAGTAAGCATAGTGTGCTGCCTCCAGGAAAAATGAAGAGGGGACAGAGAAAGACAGACAGAAGACGTGGAAGAAATGGTAGAGGATGATGCACTAATAATAGGGAGATGCTGAGAGGAGAAGAAAGAAAGGTAGAATGAAGACAGGGAGAATTAATTCAAGGTGTAGAGGGGTAAGGAGAAAATGGCCAATTAGCCTTACTCGATCTTGTGAGGCTGACAGGGGTTGGAGGGGCAAGGAGGAGGAAGGGGGGCTTTGCTGTGCCACTAAAGGAGGGGGAGATGATCCTTCATCTGCAGCTGTTGCAGAGGAGACTGTTGCAGAGGCAGCTGCTGCAAAGCCAACTGTTGCATTAGCGGATGGTGTGGATGGTTCATGAGGAAAATATTGCAATCCTGCACTGAAGGGGAGAAAAAAAAATAGTATCATTATAGAACACCCTTTATTTTACCTGTATGGGTAAAAAAAAAACAAAAAAACATTAAAGTAGGCAAATTATTTGCACTATAAGACAAGTACTTACTTTGAATTCTCTGTGTACAAATTTGTAGACAAAGTTCATTGAGGACTTCTGGCTGGTGCTTGTGGAGATCACTCTAATACCGCTGGTGCTGAGAGATACTCCACTCCCTCCTGAGTAGCCAACAAGTCCTCATCTGTGCCATGTGGTCATGAGCGCAAATGATATGGTTGCAGTGTGGTCCTGGGCCCAGGGCAGCCATCGTATAGATCCGGATTTGTAGTTCAGCTTTGGAAAATCTCCAATCTCTTGGTATCTTGAGGAGCGTATGAGATTTTTTTTGCATCCTTATGAGTACATTTATAGTGCAAAAATCTGGTTTGTTGTTGTTAATATATTCGAATGGACGACTCTTATTGGCTGAGAATAATGCTCATCAATTATGGTCTGATCATGTGTCACCCCCTTGGATTGGGCCTTGATAATTCTACAACAGAACTGAAGTTTATATTGGGTCTTCAGTGTTGCGTAATGTCTGCAGAGTATTGCATCAAGTGGAAACTATAGGCTTCGATATGACAGGGACTGCGCAGGGTACAATTTTCATGTGTATGAAGGACATGTGCAGACTAAGGGTTTTACTAAATGGTGAACACTTCATTTTCTGTAGATAAAGACTGTTTTCACTTGAAAACATTTTTTATCTCCTAAAAACAAAGTGTTCACCATTTACAAAGCTATGATCGCCATGAAAACCATGGTGATCATCAGCCTGTACACCCCGGATCGCTGGCCTGCTCTAATGAGTGCAGGCCAACTGATCACTTTCTTTACTAAATGCCAATACTTAATATATATAGCCCCATTTTTATATGATAAGGGAGACCACAGGAGTACACAGGTTGTGTCTGTGGTAACAATAAAATAAAAAATTAATTTAATTTCCACTCACCTGTCCAGCGTCTCTCTCGGTATTCATGGAGATGAAATCCGGGAGATGTGTTGAGACTTACTATAAGATCGAACCAGACGTCTCCGGTGAAACAGACTGTTGAGGGCTAAGTATTTGTAAATACTGCAATCAAAGTGCTCAATGCACTATTATTAGTTAATGAACCCTCTAAGAGTTCAAAGTTTAAGAAGCCCATTCTAATATGCCAATGGACTATGGCCATGAGTCTATCATATATATCAATATTGAACTTACGCATCCACAGCTTCACTGGCCATGACACCTATACAGTTCTAGTGTATTGTGACATTTGTAAGGGCATAGAGTTTTACCATTTTTCATGGGTGCATGATAAAAGACAATCAACACAGTAAACATGGGTTTAATGTAATATTGAGTAAGCAAGCTACGTTATAAATGTGCATTTGGATAGCATTTAGGTATATAATTTTTACAACATGAGAATAAAATTTACAATCCATGAAAAAAAGTTATATTAAGACGAAATATGCTTTAGAAAAATAAATCATAAAATTCATGGTTGTGTGACGTTTAAAAATCCAAAATGCATGCCCAGTGCGTGTAAAGTGTGGGATAAGTGGATCAATGTGTTGAAACGTAGTTTTTACTATGCCATGAGAATACATCAATAAGTTCGACATGACCCCTAGCAGATGCAAATGTTTTGATGCATCATGAGTGCATGGCTGAGTATACTCAGATGTGGATCGCGTGCAGTTGTGTGACCTCACCCATCCAGGTTATTGACAACGTCCCTCCACCCACATGGAACGCCCTGCAGAACACAAGCCAATACGCAGCCATTAAGTTAGAACTTGAATAGGAAGCATATGTGTCTGGCTCCGTTTTTGAGCATGTGTAGTAGCATTTAGACAGACAGAACACTCTTCCACTACTAACAAGGTGTTATTCATTTTGTATAATTGTTTCAAAACTATATTTAAAACTATATTTAGTAAAAAAAAAAAGCGTGGCAGAGATTTAAAAACCAAAAAAAAGTAAATATTAAAAATAAAAAAAACTCCCATCATATGCACGTTGCACTTGGTGCTTACAAAATATGAGACATTATACAAACAGAGTCATAGACTGATGGTGTTAATCCAAATAGATCGTGAAAAATGTCCACATATGCGAATGCACATGTGTACATATAAAGGCATCAAGCGCAATCATTCCACAGCAAAGTAGGAAGGGGCAGGATACATACATTGTGTATACATGGTGAGAGAGGGGAGGTGTGCTGGTTAAGACCTTACCTATGATTCAAGCATAAACCATAACGAGACTTGTAGTTGTAGTACACTGACATAACAATGGTTGCCTATCCATGGTATAAGAATTGATATAGGTGTTTGGTTACTGGCTATGGATCTGTGTGTTAAATGCTCTATATTTGGGTGTTTCAGTTTCAACCTTTACTGCTGAGTCCTGGGAAACTAAATTATATGCAAGGGCCATCACTTAAAAGAAATCCTTCTACTGTGAACCAAAATTCTTATTCTTTTTTTTTCAAAAACTAGTAATCTTAAGATATTCTTCTTTTAAAAGCGGATAAAAAAAAGTTAGGTCAGTTCAAAGTTTTTTTGTTCCTTGTAAGTAATGATCAGTGTGGCATATCTCTTTAAACTCCCCCCACCCATTGTAACTAACCTGACTCTTATGTGCCAAAATACAAATAATTTAAGATACTCTCAGCAATCCTATTTTATTTTATTTTTTTATGGTACATATATGAGTATTACTACATAAGTGATTAATTAATGACAACTTCCTGTTACAATTTTAAATAAATAATATTTTTTAACCCAAAGAAATTAATAAAGTTTGGTAGATTTTTCATTCCAAATATTTTATATTTATATTTTAATAAAAAAAAATTTGTTTTATATCTTAGGACACATAAAACAACTTTATGACATTTATTGCTGTTGACAGAGATAGATCTAAGATGATCAATTCATTACACTACTGTCCATCTAGAAATTGTCACTCCATAAATACAATGTCAATATTTCATGAACAATAATTAAATTATTCAAGTTTTGTTAATAAATATTGGTGTCAAATGTGTCACACATAGAAATTGTTTATAGAAAAAGTACCAGTTATTGGTACAACCTATGATATTTTTTTACTTTTTTCTTACATAATAATAAAAAAAATGCCTCAGCATTAAAGGGTCGTATTCAGACCACCGGACGTATTACATATATATCTGGTGTTTACCGAAATTGTATACTGCGCATGTGTAGTAATTTTTTAACGTAATCTACGTATCTTTTTGGTGCATAGATTGCGTATATGCAGTCTTTTGCGCAGTATACAATTTTGGTAAACACCGGACGTATATGTAATACGCTTGGTTGTCTGATAAGTCCCAAAAAGCATAAATATTAGTTATACACTTAATAATAAGTCATCTTCGACTTTTAAGGTTTTTCTGCTATAGGCGGCCCTAACTTTAAACAGTGAAAGTCTCTACAGTTTATTGCTCAAGTATCATGTACTTTTACACTGAGAGCTAATTATATAGAGGCACCCCTTAAAACCTCCAAAGTAGCTATTGTGGACCAACACTTTATAGCCTTTGCTGGTTCCAGACATGCTTCCAAATATACGCCACTTCTGTGAGCCGGCTCTGAGTAAGAATACAGCTGCTCATAGAAGTGTAAGATTCTATGAGCAGCTGTATATTTACTCAGAGCAGGCTCATAGAAGTGATGGTATGCAATACCGCCTTATGGCATACCTGCTCACTTCTCGCTGCCGCCGGGAGCTTTCCTTCTTACAGAGCTGGCTGGGCTGTGCACAGCTGCAGCTCTGAGCACAGGACGCAAGCGTGACCTAAGGTCACGTGAGCGTCAGACAGCAGAGCACGCACCGCGGAGGAGAGAGGCTGGAGGACACAGGAAAGGTAAGTTTATTACTTTTTATCTTTTAGTAGATGGGGAATGGGGATTTGGCATGGGGTAGTGGGAAGCTGAACATGGGCCAATAAGAATGGACACATAGAGGGGCAATAATTCTATATGGAGACAGAAGAAGGGGGCAATAAGGCTGGGTGGACACAAATTAAAGTGGGGATTAATAAGGCTGACTGGGCACAGGAGGGGCAATAAGGCTGGGCAAACTGAAGGAGAGGACAATAAGGCTGGCTTCACACAAAGTTGGGGAAATAAGGCTGGCTGGACACAAGAGGGGCAATAAGGATGACTGGACACTCATAAAGAGGGGGCTATAAGACTGGCTGGGCACAAAAAGGGGGCAATAACACTGAGTAATATGGGGGGCAATAAGGCTGACTGCACACAAATAAAAGGGAGGGTTGATAAGGCTGTCTTTAAACAGAAGGGGCAATAAGGCTAGGCTGCACAAAAAGTTGGGGCATTAAGGCTGGCTGCACACAAGAGGGGCAATAAGGCTGACTGGACACTCATAAAAAGGGGGCTATAAGACTTTTTGGGCAAAAGAGGGGTCAATAAGACTGGGTAAACTGAAGGAAGGGGCCATAAGGCTGACTGCACACAAATAAAAAGTGTGTGGGGGAGGTAATAAGGCTGTTTGAACACAGGAGTGGCAATAAGGCTGGGCAAACTGAAGCAGGGGAAAATAAGATTGCACACAAATAAAGTTGGGACAATAAGGCTGGCTGGTCACTCATAAAGAGGGGCTATAACACTGGCGGACCATAGAGAGAGGGCAATAAGACTGTTTGGACAAACAAGAAGGGGACAATAACGCTGACTGGACACAAATAAAGAGGGGTCAATATGGCTGGGTGGACACACATAATGAAGGAGCTATAAGAATGGCTGGACTCATTGAGGGAACAATAAGACTGTTAAGGCCAAACAAAAGGTGAGGACAACAAGGTTGACTGGACACAAACAAAGAGGGGGCAAGAAGACTGGCTGGACACAGAAGGATGGGACAATAAGGCTGGCTGGGAACACAAAAGGAGTGGCAATAATGCTGGTTGGACAAATAAAAGGAGGGGACAATAAGGCTGACTGGACACAAGTAAAGAGGGGGCAATAAGGCTGGTTGGACACAGAAGGAGGGGCAATAAAGCTGGGTGGACATTCATAAAGAGGGGGCTATAAGACTGGCTGGACAAAGAGGGGGGAATAAGACTGGCTGGCCACAAAGAAGGAAGGTGCAATAAGGCTGGTTGGACACACAAAAGGAGGGGCAATAAGGTTGGTTGGACTCGTCTGCCCCTAGAAATGGCCCTAGAAATTTTCCCTAACAGTAACCAGATTATTTAATTAAACATGAAGCGTTCAGTGTAGAAATCATGAATCACATGACATATACACAATGTTATTTTCTCAGTGTTGACCTGTTTACTTTGCCAAACAAGACACATCTGGTGCTGAAATTTCCATACCCCCACTTCGAGCACTGATACACACAATTTGGAAGTTGCTCAGATCATTTTATAGGTTAATGCAAACTGGTACATGAAAGGTTGGGATAATCTGCTAGCTACCGAAACAAAGGAAAGAAAATGCCCCAGCAACTGCCATTAACCAGTAACAGACTATACCATTCTCTCTGTAAAGTACAGTTACACATAATTGTGGGTGCATGAAAGGTGGGGATAATTACACAGAAACAAAGAGGGGAAAAAAGCCCATGTAGACTGCTATTAACTAGTAGCTAGCCTGCCATTCTATCTGTAAAACAAATTGCATAAATATTAACTACAGTCGACATTTTAGGTCCACATTTCTCCTGTAATATAAAAAATATCTCAACAGGAAATAATTTTGTCCCAATCTTTCATTCAATCTTTTTGGTTCCCGAGTATCTAAAGAGAAGATCCGCTCCACTTCCCTCTGTAAAAGTCTTCTTTCTCTATCACCTCCTCTTAAGCTCCAGGAGTTATGGTCAATAATTTGTTAGCACAATTGTGCCAGGCTATGGACCAGATTCAGAATTAAGATCGTCTGGTAACTTACGCACGCAAAATTTGTAAGCGGAGTGATTTCTATTCAGGGCGCATGTGCAGACCATGGAGATACGAAGCGTAATTGGAAAGATGCATAAGTAATTTCCGTACATCAAAAAATCCGTACGAACATAAAAGATCTGATGGATTATTAATTAGTAGGCGTCAATCGGAATGTAAATAGCAAAAAATAGGCATGGTAATGCAGAAAATGTGCGGTTAAATATGCGAACGTTTAACTTCTGTCACATATACGCACGCTAATGATAAGGCTGCTTTCACAACACGGAAGTGTTCCGAAATTTATTCATTTTGCAAAACGTACTTATTTTGTATGAACGTACGGATCTATTACGAACGCACGGAAAACACTTCTTAATTCTGAATACGGTCCAATGTTTGTATGTATGAAAACTTCTTTGGATAACGCTTGTCTAATCGTGCCATTATTTCCTTAAATTCACAGAATAATTTAACAATATAATTTTGCACAGCAGCGGTACCTAATGGCATTTATCACATAATTGGTGACAATGGTCGAAGTAGCATTTTAGAAGTGTGGGTATGGACACTTAAAAGTTGTGGTATTGAAACTTAGAAATTAATAAAAGTCAATATAAATTTACAGCTTTTCAATAGTCCTATGAGTTAATACTTTGTTAATGATTATGTTCCAAATTAGGTAAATTGTGTATTTGAGAAGTTGTTAGGATAATTGTACTTAAGTATTTCAAGACGTTAAAGTCATAAAAACTGTTATTATTGCTTTTTCATTTTCCCTGCCTTAAAAGAATGCACTTTTTAAATATTTTTTGTACAATACAAATTGATTTAGCTTTATGGCTATAGGCATACACAGGCCTATTATGAATTATTGATAACTGTAAGTTTTCATCTAGTAATAACAGTAATTTTTCAACAAATTATGACCTCAGCATGGATAAAGATATTGGACAGCTTTGTGTAATAAGACTGAGTGATCCCAAATGGCAGTTCCAAGCATGACAAAAGAAATTTTCCTGTGTTAGATTGATCCTTTTCTGTAAAACTCAGATTTTTGCTACATATCCGGGCATCTGAGAGTAACAATGTTGCTATTATTGATGGTTTGAAAAGTTTTACAAGCAATTATGTGTGTACTTAAGGCTCTTTAAAAATTTGTCAGTGGACAGTTTTTCTTTAATATCAAGGACACTGAAAATTATTATTTCTGCTTGAATATAAAGGACGAAGAACAGTGGAATTTTCTAGAATTATTAAATGAAGTTTGATAAGTAGATGTGTTAATAAAAGTGTGTTTGAAACATTGAAAATATTCCTGTTATTTTTTTTTTATTATATATAGTTTTACTTATAATTTATTAGCACTGAAAATACTAAATTCATCAGTTTTATGTTGATTGCCATAGAAATAGCAGTAAAGTTTTATAAACAAAAACTCATATACAATGTATCAATGACAGATGATAGTGTAAACATATTTATAATGTACAAAACTAGATAAAATACATTATATCCAGGGATGTATTGAGAACAAATAAAAACAACAAAATGTACAATAGTATAGCCACAGAAAATTCTTAAATTAGTAATTATGTATAAATTTCAAACATAAAATAGTAATTGAATCTTTTAATACATATATTTTCCTATCAGGGATTGCTGGCTGGTTCTGGCTTAAGTCAACCTGTATTAAATTAAACTTTGGCTTCAACTAAATAAATAGAAAATATAGATGACATAAGACACAGTCTCAATAATCAGCAGAGATATTGCATATAAAACCAAATGATCCTTTTTCAATTTGTGATCATCAAATTTCAATCAATGAGTTATATATCGATGAAATTGCAATATCTACAAAAGGGAAATGTTTTGATAACATATGGAATGAATTTGAAAAGTATCAACATGGGATTCAGCTTACAAGACAATCCCATGTAGCTCTCTCTTTATTCATATACTCCTACACACATATACTGCATCTTTATTTTCCATACATATTGTTCTGCTATATTTGTAATGTACTTTATTTTTGCACTGTACTTATATTGTATTCCTTATTTATTTGAACTTGTACCCTGTCTATTAATTGTGTTGTATGGTTGTATATGTAACTATTGCCTTTGTACCGCGCTGCGAATAACGTGTGATGCCTTGTAAATAAATGTTAATAATAATAATAATAATAATAACCATCGAATATCTGCAGCCTAACCCTAAACATCACAGTCTAGCAGCCTTAATAGCATTGGGAACAGGTACCTTGTCCAATATACAAATATTCTTTATTAGAAAGCTGTTGGCACTGATATACAGCAATTAAGCTGCTGGCTGTAATAGAGATTTCTGCAGCAACAACTACATGCCAAGCTCTTCTATTGTGATATCAAACACTTTTGTTTGCAATAATGCTGTGAATTACAGCATTCCTTGAATAGAATGATAACTCATCAAGAAGTCAAATGAATATATATATAT
>WWET01003345.1:0-11593 GCA_011038615.1 Limnodynastes dumerilii | reverse complement strand
TGCCGGCCCCCCCCCAGAAGGTCCTAAAAAAGGGGGGGGGGGGGTGGACTGGAGGCTTCTGCCTGCACCTAACTCACTCTTAAATGTAAATCAGGTCCTTAATTTCAAGCTCCTTCTTAAGTCTGGATTCATCCCAATGTGAGTGTTCTTTGTCCAAATACCCATGTTTCCATTCACTACTACTGCCTACATCTATTGCCAGACATAGGTGAATGTTATTTATTCAACCCTGCACAGAGTTGAGCACAGGCCTACAGATGGGCCACATATTTGGCAAGTAATAATCCATTTAATAAAGAAGTTTATTAAACTGATAATTAAAAAAACATTGCTCTACACTATAGTATATTGACTTTTTTTAAACTATTGTATATTCTTAATATTTTTTTATGAGCTTGAGCTATGAGCATTTTGCTCAGGTGTACACTTTCCTTTTACTACTGAGGGGGTATGCACTCTTAACTCTGAATGGGGGTTTACAAAGTGTTCCCTTGATGAGTTCTGAAAAACAATAAATCAGTTCCAAGCACAGTGACCCATACAAATATTGCCTGTTGTGTTATTATCATGATTATATTTTACTTTATGTAAGCATTATTTTAATGAGATAGAAGATCATGACACATCAGGTTGCTACATGCTTCCAAATGTGATGAATAGCTATATTAGTATGCAATCCACAATGTACTTTCAATATATTTTAAAATGTTATTATTTTCTTGCTGTTGTACAGTATGATTTTGACATTTGTTATAGTTTTATGCTCCATTGATTATTATAAATAGCTAATTGGGGTCTTCAAAGGCTTCAAGAATCGAAAACCTCAAGAGTCTGATACTATATTTTATTTATGTGGCAGAAAATCAATCACAATTTATTAGAAGTTACCAGCTATAATGCTAGGGGATAACTAACAATGTTATATTTTTATAGAAATTTAGTGCAGTATTGTCAAATAATAATACAATGTGTCACTAATAAAATTAGTCATTGGGACATTAGTAGATGTCTGCAAACCTTATTATATTTGGATAATTGCAGCATTTAACATAGCGACTTTTTATTTATAAGAAGCCATTATTGGGGCAACAAAATTGATTACATTGCCTCATCTACTTTCCTCCAACATATCCGCAATTAGTATTGTAATAATTGTTTTCAGAAAGAGTATAAGGTACAAAAGTGGAACAATCGCGTGGTGGGTCAAGGAATAAAAATACGACATGCACCTGAGCCCCTCCCTTCTTCCCCTTACGGGTGTTGGGAGTATCATAAAATTTACTTATCACTACAGTCAGAAAAAGTACATTACCTGGACATCAGGATTATAAAAAATCAGCATTCCTTAAGTACCACCATGTTCTCTAAACCTACCGATAATAACACCATTCTTCATGCCAAAAGCCACCATCCTTCAATAAGGGTACTGCTGTACTCCCAACTTATCCGGGTGAACTGGTTTAAAGAAAATGCTGGTACAGCAAGCACACAAATGGAACAGGTTGTCACCAAGTTCTCCTGGAGGGACTATAGCAATAGCTGCCTGATGCTTGGGCTAAGGATGAAAAAAATCTCTCTTTCAGAATTCCTGAAATCTTCCTCTAGGAAGGAACGTGAACAAAAAATACTGTGGGTGATGTGGTTTAACCATTTAAGCTTATTTTGCAAGCATACTGCCAAATCTCTGTGTCTGGTCATCTCCACAGACTCCTCACTTAATGCTGTCATAAAACTTTTCTTTGTTGCCTAGTTACAGTAGAGATAGAAATTTGAGAGACGTACTTTGTAAAAATTACAGTTTTTTGACCCGACCACTGGGATGCTATAAGTGTCAAGCTGTGCTACTTATATGCATATGGACATTGGCAACTGTTTTTAACATCCTAAGCTCAACAAAACCTTTTGGATTAAGAACAATAATAATACAAAAGAGCACTAGTAATAGTAATATTTATTATTAATATTAAAATATAAAGTATAAAGTATAAAAACAATATAACACCACTTTTTAATATGAATCTCATAAAATATTTTGCAACATTTGCATTAATACTGACAGAAATACCATATGTCACACAATATGTCATACACAATGAACGGCAATATTGAGAGAAGTAGATATTTTAATATACACAGTTCTAATCAGACCTTCTCAATAGCATATGCAATTTTGAAATAGTTACTTACTTAGGACTTCTCAATATCCAACTGTGCTGTTACGGTGCAGTATATAATCCTATTTTTGTGTGCTGCTGGGATATATAGACCTGATTCAGAGATTGAAAATAAGAGAGGAAAGTTACTAGTTACTCCTGGGAAAAGCCATGTTGATTTCAGGGGGGGTCAAGTTAATTGTTTTCTTTGCCTTCAAGGATACATCTTTCCTTTTGCTTACTGCGAACAGATAATGACCAGCTTTACTATCACACTGCTATTTAGACATAGGCTGGAAAATGCCACCTCTCAACTCTAATAGAGTTTCACGGTTGAAATTCGGCTTACCCGAAATCAACAGTAACTTTCCTCTCTTATTTTCAGTCTCAGAATCAGGTCCTATATATGGAACCTTTTTTGATGGTAAAAAATTGTTGTAAGGACCCAACGCAAAGTGCACTTGTATGTGTGTAATACTAAGTAACTTTTACTTGGTTTAAACGTTGACACAGGGAACTTCTGTGGGGTATTTAGCAATCCTGTGTTCCATTGCAGAAAGTTGTTATAAGGAAGTAACCATGCCAACAGGAATCAAATGCAATAAGCCATGGAGTCCCATTCAGAATGATGTCAATTGGTACAACAAGTTGAAGTTGACTCAGGACACAATTTATTAGCAATCTGGTATTCCGTTGCAAAAGTTATTATGCGATGAGTTATCCATGCCAACAAAAATCTAATTTAAATACTGTATATATGCGGTGATCTGTATATATCGGGAACTCTGTTCAAACCAATATAGTAGGTCTTACATTCAATTACCTTGCTTTTCAAATGCCAGACATACAGCAGCACTGTCATGCTGTTAGAGCAGCCGGTATCCATCGCCTCCGGAGATCTTTCCGCAGATACCAGCTATGTCCAATTGATTAGTCCTGCACCTTTTATTCTCCAGCAAAGTAAATACCATATAAATTCAAATAAATTCTCATTTAAATGTCTGTGTATGTCCAAATATATTGAAGCTTGATTGTATTAAAATATACATCCTGTTACGCGTTTCTCCGTCAACCTGACAATTTCTTCAAAGAAGATGTAGAAATATGATGATCACCTGCACTACAAAATTTGTAATGTATCTCATCCAATGTTTGTGTGGCTTGATCTATATCAGAAAGACTATCCGTAAATTAAAAGAAACACTGTCTTTCCTCGTTCCTCGGTCAAAGCTGCACTAGATGGCTAAGCTAATGAACAACCAGTTGCTCATCATTGGCAAGTGGCAGGACACTCTCTACAAGACCTAAGATGGATTGGCATCAATCATATCCTTCATTGTCAAAGGAGGAGGGGGATGAAGAAAATCTATTGCTTACAAGGTAGAGCTCTAGGATACATCGGTTGAATGCGATGTTTCCTGCCGGCCTCAATGAGCAACATCCCATAAATTGCTTTTTATAATCTTGACAGCTTCTGGTGCTTGACTTACCTCATTGCCTCATTGACTGTACATGTGTTGCATTTTCTGCTTAGTTGGACACATGGTCCTTCCATTGGTTTGCACTTGCTGGCCAATGATGAGAGGAGCCTAAACCTCCCACTCCTGTGACTCAGTTACCGACCAGGAAACAGTTGGTTTGTGGTTTAAATATTACTGATTATCTTTTTTTCTATTCATATAGCTTGTTATTTGGTTGTTGTTGATTGTTTTTCTGCACACCCTGGGGAAAACCACAAAGACAGCAGTTGTGAATGTCGGGTATGTTGTGATTTATTAAAAACTTGCCAGTTTGGCATATTCTGTACACGCTATATCAAATCCCTAGAGTGACTTCAATTTCTGGTTCTCTCTCTCATTGCTCCTCAGAACTGTGGACTGTATTCACAGTTAAGAGTGAGTTAGGTGCAGACAGATCCACACCTAACTCATTCATTCAGCCCCCATGTTTTTAGGTACCTTATGGCACTTAACTAACCGTGCATATTTTCTTCCTAAGAAGGAAACTACACAAGTAGAACATTTTTTACATTTTTTTCAACATTTTTTACTGGGAAATCGGTACACCTGGGGGGGGGGCGTGTGCATGAAGGGGTTTTGGCATGTCCAGAGAAGGGGCGGGGCTTTAATCTATTTTTATTTTACACCTTATTATATGAGCTTAGAACTCACAGGAGAGGGTCCTGTCACTATAGCAGTGCTGTAGGAGTCTATCCCTGCAGCTGTGCTATAGTGATCAGATGTTTCAGGACTGGAAAGTGAGTGTAGGGGGGAGGGAATTCCTGGGTCAGAATCCGGTACAAGAGCCCTTTTAGCCGGTACAGACCACTAAAAAAAAGGTATTGTACCTGCTAAATAGATACAGTTGGAGGGTATGAGAATGCCTCTCCCCGGCTCCACTCAGCCTCCCCGGCTAATCTAAATCCCCCCTCCTACTTCTAACTTAACACTCCCCGAGGCAGAATAAGCACACCTCTTTCTTCCTAAACTACTCCTACCTAACTGGTATGTAGATTGTGTAAATGTACTACTGCGGATGCGCAGTAGTTACATTCTCAAAATTACGTACCTAAGAAGCCGGAGCTTCTTAAGTGTGAATTTGGTCCTGTGTCACCAATTTTGTATCCATATCCATAGAGATGTTAAAGAAGCAGAACACAGATTGTTGTTTTTTGTTATGTTTTTATAGATAAAATAAGCTTTAGTCATTCATTAACAGCAGAAAACAGGATATTATTGAGGGGATGTTATGGGATGAGTCATGTGTATGTAGTGGAACAGATTCAAGGAAATCACAGATTGAGTTTCTGTGAAATGTGTATATAGTAATGTTAGACTTCTTTCAAACTAATAGGGAAACAAACACAACCCAATATGTTGACATCAAAAAAAATTTAATTGTCCAATAATTTTGCAAATGACATTGGCATCTTATCACATTACTATATTTTAGCAACTATATTTAATCCTAGATTTAAGCCGTATGTCATGTCTTTTTTCCAAATGACACACAAGCGTTAATTGCGAGCAACTTTTCAGCTCAAGTTTCACATAACAGTTTGTAACTGCCAGGAAACAGCAGAAATTTTAAAACACAACCACTGGTAATGGGGAGTCAAAACTGTGCACCTCAATGAGATTTTATGACATCTATTGTAATAATGAATAAAATGGTGGAAGATTACGTGAATGATCATATAGAAATTAGCACCTCAGACAGTTCCTATCAATTATGCTTGAAAAAAGGCAATTTGGAGGCCCTTGTACAAATTAGAAATTCTTTACCTAAATTGCCAACCCTCCAATGTGTACTCAGAAACAGCGTTTAGCACAGTACAACCTCGTGAGTGATTGGCATAGGAGATAAACCCCTAAAACATCAAGAATTTGATGTTCATTAAAATAAATGATTTGTCGCAAATTGCTATCAAAGACTGTCACCATGAATTCCAGTGGGGATGAGCTAATATTGTGTGATTATGATATAAAAAACAGGGATGAGTGTGATGATGAGAACAATGACAACTTAAACCTTAAGTTTGATTACCAATGTTAGCCATGAGCTCAACTTTAAGTCCATTGGTATGTTGCTATAAACAAATAGCCCAAAATGTATTCTTATGTGGCCCACACAAAACAAGCACTTGAACCACAGAAGTATTAGTCCCTGTCACTGAATAGCCTGGTTTGTTAAACTGTGGATATACTTTAAGATATACAACGTAAGGGTGGCAAGGAGGGCCCAAGGACATATCCATCTTGTAGGGATTTGCCTGCCTTGCTGTATCGATGTAAGTTCTACAGGAACACCACTGATTTCTTGGCATGTCTGGTTCCAAAGTCTTCCAGGATGACTCATTTTTGCAGTGCTGCTGCTCTATTGCTTCATTTAGACATTGCAGCATTTAACCACTATTGTTGAAAATAATATTGTGTGTTGGTCCAAATTGACTGGAAATTAATGTTATTGATGTTAATAATTCTGCAAAAACACCTACAAATTACATGATTTTAGATTTTTATTTATTTTTTAAAGAAATCCAAATTCAAAAAATTTGAGTGTGATTTTGCCAAAACTAAAACCCAATGAAGATACAGAACGAAAAGATCAGAGTCACTTCTCATCTCTAATACCTATTATGGTTTTATATTATCTCACAGATCTGTAAAAGTGGACTTTGAAATCCTGTTGGCTGAGAAGTACTTTTCAATTTCAATATTACCACATCAAACTGGTCCCTTACAATTGTAATAAAGATTTCTTAAAACAAATACAAAACTGAAAAATGAATTTTAATAGGGCTCATGACTTAATAATTCTTCAAGGGCATATACAGGTGAAAGGCAAACTTATAAGATACTGTAGCAATAGAAAATGTCAAGAAAGCTCTGCTTAAGACTTCTCTTTAAACTCCTTACCCTCACTTTTAAGGCTATCTCCTCATCCACTGCTCCCTACCTCTCTTCTCTTATCAACATGCACATCCCTTCCCACCCTCTCCATTCTGCTAACCACCGCAGTCTGACTTCCCTACTGAAATAAATAAAAAAAATGACATAAATATGAAGCTTAATGAGGATATAATATTTGCTTATTGTCCAAATTCCTTAGCTTTACATTTTTTTTATATGGTTACTTGTTAGTTATGACTAATCTCTGATAGTCGCATCTGGCCGATCCACGTCAATATATTTATTGCGACAATTTATTTATGATGCATTGCGCCAAAGTATATGATTACAAATGTACTTATTTTTGTACTGTATGTATTGATTTCCAGGACATTAGAAGAAAATGTTTTTCTAAAGGAAGTTCCATATTAATTAAGCTTTTTTCATGTTGTACTGAGCAAAACATCTTTTAGCCTGAAAAGCAAAGTAGCCTTAATCATGTATCTTGGAAAGGTACAGGAAATAACCAAATTGGTTACAAATTGGTGTAAATGGATTAAATCCAAATTGTGTTAAATGTAAGTTTAGAAGAATGAGTGCATCCTGTTAACATTGCATGTAAGATATCAGACTTTGTGGTGCCAACATTTGTGCCATAAAACAGTGTAAAATGAGCTGTATTTTGTATTGCAAGAGGTATTCCATCTGAAGCTTTGGATGCCTCACTGGTACCTTTAAGTAATATGTCAAGGTCCTTGTCAAAACCCAATTAGCAAATGAAACATCAACCTCTTTTCAAGAATTGTATCTTTTGTATCCTGTGACTTTGCTAAACTCTAAACTATTCCCTGGCTGTCCTGACTTGAACCCCAGAGTCCAATGACCTCTGCCAGCTACCCTGCAGCCCTGATCCATAGCGAGCGGTTCTGGGGCACATTTGCCAGACACCCATAAGGGGTATGCAGCAGTCCTATCATTGTGTACTCAGAAGGAAAGCAGTTCCAAGAACCAAAAAGTTGTAGGAGCCTGGTGGTGGCAGTGATCCCCCTCCTACAGCTCTTTCTTACAGCCAGTTGGATAGTGGCTGTAAAGAGGAACCCCTATACCCAAGGTGTAGGTGATATATCATGATAATTTGTTTCCAGTAGCAACTAAGGCAACCTAATAGGACAGGATCTTGTAACGGCTGGTAGCCAGCAATGAGGTATATGCCCTGTTACATTTGGTGTTCAGCAGTGGGATCCACTGTTTTACTGCAGTATACCATCTGTAATCACTCCTTCACTGATTTCAATTATTACAATTACTGCCAATTTTTTTTTAAAATAAAGGTATAAATTTATGTATATTATTATGGTATTTGTCTACACTGTTTGTGTGACATATTTGTATAAGCATAGCAGCATAATGAGAAATGGAAATTGGAAACAGTTGGTAACAGTAGCAGCTATGTAAAATGATAAATCCAATGACTGCATCGATCAAGCTTATTCAACGTTCTGTAAATATATGCATTGGATGTAAAAATAATTCAATATTTCTTTCAGCTCATGAAAGTGTAAAGGAAAACCAAATGAATGCATTCAGAATGAGGAATAGTTAACATAGAAATAATAACTTATGCTTACAATCCATCGCTTCATGAGCATCTTAAAAGAGTGGGGCTTTTCAGACAAGCACTATGTATCCCTGTAACAGGCGAAATGTACATCACTTAATCCTCATCACATCCCATAGGTATTCCAATGATGGTATAAGCTGCTTGTGCTTGCAAACAGAAAGACTGCATAATGCATTATAGAAAAGGTAGCTTCATTGAGCAAGTGTAGGCACAGTTTTATTTGGGACATTGCCACGGAGGGCTTAATCCAAACCTGAATAAATGCCCAATTGGCGCAGCACATCTTCATCTTGTTCATATGCACTGCACTTAAAACAAATATGTCCATATTTATGGCAATCCCAAAATTGGTGCTTTGATCACTTGAGGTCAGAAGGCCATTTCATAAGAGGGAATATATGGGTAAATATAAGATTAATGGAGGAGGGGGTTCAATATTATTATCATAAATATAAAAAAGTACATAAAAAAAGGATACATACACAAACAATTACTGTACTATAGAAATAAGGAGTTTGGAGAAGCGCTCAGGATACAGATATACGTATGTATGTGATAGGAAGTGAGGGTGCTGCTGGAATCTCGTTTAGAAGTACCCCAAGAGTACTTCAATAGTTACTGGATTAAAAAATTGGTGAAAACAAGATAGGTAGCGCAACCCTATGAGTAAAAGCGTAATATTGGTGGTGATCAAATGGATTACGGTATATCTGGTGGAGCTGGGAGGATGGTTGGATAGTGTGAAGGGAAATGGGAGGACTGATGTGGAGGGTTGGGAGTGGGTGATGAGGGTAAGAGTTGGAGTGGGACCTCAAATAACGGAGGGAAAGTCCACTCAATTTCGTTGATGTAGGCAGTGGTACAGTTCCAGCAAAATGTGTAAAGAGAAGACACAAGACAGGGGGCACTAGTGCATTACTGATGGTCTTAACAGCAGGCAAAGAAAGTTGATGCACTCACCCTTCCTGTGTCTTGGTACAATGCATGTAGCAGGATATCTGCAATCTATGTAGCATGGTCCGGCCTCGGTGCGCAGTGATGGTGTGGGGGCGGTGGTGGGTAAGTTCCGTCTGACCCCTGTGGAGTAGATGGCTTGGTCTGCTGTGGGAGAAATCCTGTGGAAAGAGGAGAGAGCGAATGCGCCTAGCGCATTATCCGGGTGGACGGTTCAGAAAGGGAGGGAAGGTGGTGCACTCACCTTCCGTAAGTCTTGCTACAAGCACTCAGTAAGATGTAGAAGCAGGAGCTCGCGATGAGTCGGGTGGTGTCCTCGTGGTTCCCCGCGTCGCCTTAAAGTGACGTCAGACGCCGGGTGGCGGAGATACCCAGTGGGCGCTGCGGCATCCTCGTGGGTCTTGCGGTGTCTCGGGCTGGAGGCAGAAGACGGCAGGAATGCAGAAGGAGGCACTGGACACTCGATACTTGCTTCTTTTGTTTATTATATTAAAATCTGTTATACAGTGGTGTGGTTGTTTTCAAAAGGTCCCAACGCGTTTCGTCAATCTGGTTGACTTCATCAGGGGTGGGTTGGGTAGAATGTGTGAAACATTTATAGATATTGGGTGGGGGGGATAATGGGTGGGAATGGGCGGAGCGTGTAATCAGTGTGGAAAGGGGTGGGGAAGAGGGGAAATGGGAAATGCCTGAATGAGGGAGAGCGACCACTAGGTGGCTAATAACAAATCTGAGACACTAAATAAAAGGTAGGAACGAAAGCGGCCACTAGGTGGCTCACCACTGACAAACTGAACAAAGTTATTGAGGTGAAAAAAGATAAAAGGATAAAAAGTACCCTGGTATGGGTGCAATAAAGCAGATAATAATAAGAGTGGTGGAGCAGTATTGAATGGATGGGAAGACAAGGGGGGGTGAGAATAGATTAGTAATTGGATGACAATCTGCCCCATTGCGGGTTAGGGGGTATTCAACAGGACTGGCATCAGATTGACTGGTTTTCAATTCAAAAATCCACATGAGTTCAGTGGTGTTTATCATTTTGATTCTATCCCCACCCCTCAAATCTTGTGAAAGTTTCTCTATGCCTGTAAAGCGTAATAATTTAGGGTCTTGGTTATGAAACTTCAGAAAATGGTCCGAGACGCTGTGTGCTGTGTAACCCCTACGTATATTTCGTATATGCTCCCCTAGTCTGTCTTTAAGGTTACGGATGGTTCTGCCTACATATTGTAGGTTGCATGGGCAAGTGAGTAAATAAATAACATTCTTAGAATGGCAGGTAATTGGGCTGCGGATCTTGTATTTCTTCTGTGTGGAATTGGACATGAATGTGGTGGTGGGTTTAGTACTACGTGAGTTGTTGTTCCTGCATGCTATGCATTTACTACAGTGATGGAAGCCATCGCTTGCAGAGAGCCATGTAGTGTCCATGGTCTTTCTAATATGGTTGCGGGTGAGCTGTTGGTGGAGATTCGGGGCTCTCCTAAAAATGATGTCTGGGTGTGGACCGAGTGTGGGGGCTAGGGTTTCGTCTTTCTGTAATATGTTCCAATGTTTATTGAGGATTTGGCGTATTAAGGTGGCTTTCTTGTTATACTGTGTGATAAAATAGGTCTTATCTGAGGAGGTGGTGGTTTGTTTGTCTCTGTACTTAATGAGATCTTGTCTATTTGTATTTGTGGCTGCAGCAAGTGCAGTTTGGATGGTGGATTCGGTGTACCCTTTTTCCCTAAACTGGTGTGCTAGGGTGGTGCTCTGTTCTTGGAAAATCTCGTTGTGTGTGCAGTTTCGTCGGATGTGTTTAAATTGACCTAATGGGATGCTTTTCAGCCAGTTAGGATGGTGGTTGCTGGATGCTAGAATGTAACTGTTAACATCAACAGTTTTCTGAAAAGTGGAAGTCTCTATCTTATTATCCTGTATGTAAATGTTGAGGTCCAGATGGGCCAGATGTAATTGGACTCCCACCAGCTCATAAATAGGTTTGCGTAGCTGGGCGTGAACCGTGTCCCCATCGCGGTCCCCTGGCGCTGCAGGAAGAACTCCTCACCGTACCAAAAGTAATTATGTTTCAGGATGAACTGTATCCCCTGAATGATGAAATCTAATTGTCTGTTGTCAAGTTCTGTATCTTGTTCAAGAAAGTGTTTGATGCTGGTGATTCCCTGTGCATGGTCAATCACAGTGTATAGGGATGTGACGTCACACGTGACAAGCCACATGTCATCTTCCCATTGTATAGTGTCGAGTATCTGGAGTATCTGTGTGGTGTCCTTGAGATGTGAGCGTTGTGAAGTGACATAGGGTTGGAGGAAGGTGTCTATATATTGGGATAAGTTGGATGTGATGGAGTTGATGCCGGAAATGATGGGTCTGCCTGGGGGGGGTGTTTTGTTTTTATGTATTTTTGGCAAGAAATAAAAGACAGGAATTTTGGGGTGTGGAATGTTTAGGTAGTCAAACTCTTTTTT
>WWET01003344.1:145890-164176 GCA_011038615.1 Limnodynastes dumerilii | reverse complement strand
TTTATTACACCTAGATCTGCCTGTGTAGCAGTATCCTCTTTTGGTATACCTTCTCTTGTTAGGAGAGCAGCCTGTAACACCTTCAGTGCTAGTTCCATCCTCCTCCTATATTCCCTGTGTTTTGTGATTTATTCTGGTATATTTGTTTATTGCTCATTACCTAGTGTGTACATTCATTCTTACCATACTGTGTATGAGGGTTCCAGTATTTGCATTAAAAACCACATTACTGTTCCTGAGCATTTCAGTGTGTGTTTATTACATGTCACCTTGTATGCAAGGGTTCCTGTGAGCACTTGGGTTCCTGGTAGCACAAACCACGCTGCAGTACCCCTCTGGGCCTATCACCGGGGGAACGACCTGTCAAACCAGCAGCCCAGACTATCCTCACCACTAGAGGCTCTAGTGAACACCTGGTGCTGACATAGATTCCGGGCCCCCGGTGAGAATCCCTTTGGCCGACTGTAACAGTGACGGTTTATATAGACACTGATAACATGGCTCTTGTGTACCAGCTGTTTTTTTGGGTTGCTATGATTGCTGATGCCGTTTGGCCATCACTTCCTAGTGGTACTAGGATAATGGGCTGGATCCAGAACTACGTCCGTCTTCCATAGACGGACGTAGTTCAATAAACAGTAGCTACTGCGCATTCTTAGTAGCTATTGTACGTAATCTGCGTATTGTTTCGATACGTAGATTGCGTATATGCGGTCTAAAATAACACATATACGCAATCTACGTATCGAAACGATACGCAGATTACGTACAATAGCTACTATGCATGCGCAGTAGCCACTGTTTATTGAACTACGTCCGTCTATGGAAGACGGATGTAGTTCTGGATCCAGCCCAATGTCTGTATAGTGTTGCCGTTACTAAGATATAGTCTGTATGGTCTCTAGAATGAAGTCTGTATTATATAGTAGTAATTAGGATTTCCTTTCTTTTATTGTGGCTGTGGTTTCTTCTGTAGTGAAGTTAAACATGGGCAGGGTACAAATTTATAGTTTGCAGAGGGGCGTTGAATTCAGCTCACCCAACCTTCCATAGGAAACTCTGACCGACACGATGATATAGTGGTTTATTCCCAGGCTGGGACTGTCCACGTGAACCAGGTGTAGGAGCTCCCGTGCAAATAGACGTGGATGCCTGCAATTAAGTCTCCCCTCTCCAGGCTCTCTCTTGGTGGTTCCACTTCAACAATGATTCGGAAGTAGCAGTGTTCCCAGTTGCCTGTCAGTCACGTAATGCGGTCCACAAATGTTCCCGTCACCAGTGGTAATAGGATTTCAAGTATTTCTCGGTCCTAACCGCAACGGTAATAGTGTCCAGGTGTGAAGTAGGTGTATGGGATTGCGGATGCGGTACAAGATTTATGCAGCTATAACTGACGCGTTTCATCCACTCAGGATTTCTTCAGAGGATAAAGCTTTACAAAGCATATTGTATGTATTTTTTATATATTTAATATGGTTTCTATCTTTATGTGTCTTTAGTTTAGATCTGGGTATGTTTTGTGGGTATATGGAAAAGTGTGTCTTTTTTTTTTATCTTTGTAGGACTTTTTTTTAATTGCATTTTATAAAATAAATTTGCATTTATTAGATTTGCCCTGTTTTCCATCAACTCTAGTTATGCCTCTCTTGAACAGCCAGTCATGCATGCACTGTACTTTGCATTGTACTCTGCATTAATCATTAGGGAAAATCTTTCTAAATGTCAGTCTGTAAAATGTTGGATGTCTTACATGTTAAAACAATAGGCAAAGAGAAAAAGATATATTTCTTCCCTCTGTATAATTTTGTTTTTATTATCTTCTATTTTCTTTCTGACATGATACAGAGCATTAATTTTCACAAGGTCACGTAGCTGAACTTAAATGTTAATATTTAATTTAAAAATAATTATGCTAGTCAGCCATTCTACTTTCCTCTAGAAATGTTTTATATGTGCATAAGTCTACAAAACAAAGTTCAAGACATTTATACTGCATGTAGAAAAAAAATTGGCTAAGATGATCAATTTATCAAAGGCGTTTCTGCTAATGTGTCGACAGAGAAATAAGTGTAAAACATTCTGGAAAATACTCTTTCACGTTCAATTTAAAAGAAGAAGTACATCCATTAAGTAAGAAAGATGCAATTAATATTAATTAAACCCTTTTTTTTATCTTTTAAGTGGTGACAACAAGCTTGTAAACATCTGCATTCATAACCAGTAAACATTCTTCTTTTTCTGTAGCCTAATTATGAGAAAACAAATTATGGTCAATTGCTGCAATACTAATGGTGATGCTGAAAAACTAGGTGGAAATAACTCACAAAGAAAAAGTCGATATTACAGAGGTCAGCAAAAGGGGTTTGGATGGGCTAGTCCAAAAAGGTGCACTTCTACCAAAATTATGTAGTTATTGCTATTAAAAGGTAACCGAGAAAAGATTTTGGAGTACTCATTTTGTTCCAAAACAAGGAGTTTTGAACTCATGATATGCGTACCTTTGGTTGGTGTTATGCCAGCATGGCCCAGTTAATGAATTAACAGAGGCTTTTACGTTTAAGCTGTTTTTCACGACAGTGTGTCAGTAAAGAACAGCATCAGCGCAGCAGCTATCATTAGCAGTGCTGCTGTCCAATGTGACACTATGGACCTGAACCAGACCACCGTGCCCCAGCTGAATTGTACAAGCTGCTGAATATCAGCTGTATATCTGACAATGCGCATGTCAGAAATTCTGCAACTAATCTCTAAAATCTCTAATCTATGAGATTAGGCACCAGATCCTGACCACTGTGCATTTACTACATGCATGGAGGTCAAGCAGCCTGCATAGAAGAGGGCAGTGAACTCCTCTGTCACTCTCATCTTTTGTGCGGACTGTAGCTGGGTTACACAGCCATAAGGCAGCTTTAAGTTTCCGCATGACCGCTGATTCGCATGGAAATTGAAAACTCAGGCCCTACCGTAAAACTTAAATGTCAATCCCTGCCCACTTTACGGAGTTTAGGTGGGTGGAGGAAATGCTCCTCTCTGTCGGATGGATCTCCGAGCATATAGAACTAAATTCCATATGCCTGGATACCTGTTGTGGAACATTTGGCATGTGCCTTGCCAGATATTCCGCAAGCAGCTTACTGTCTGGATCCGGTCCTAAAACTTGCTTCCATGAATGTGCCACCCGAATCCTGTCCACTAAAAACTGAGGATCGGCTCCCTGATGAGAACCTGCTTTACGCTCCTTCCCTCTGGCAGACTGGAAATCTGGGAAACAAGGTAAATGCTTTTATTTATTCATTATTTTTGCTTTCTTAATTTAATGTACTTGGTAAACAATAGTGTTACTTTCAGGCAACTGAAATCTATATAGTTTTTACAGAAGGATATATACTGAATTTATGAAGGGGTAACAGCTGTCACTTTATCTGCCCAGACCTTTAAAATATTAAAACAAAAAACAAAACTAAAATTAATAATAAAAAAAAGTTGCATCTGATCTGCGCTGAAATACTTCAGTTGACAATATTTTCATAGAGGTGAATATAATAAAATATTGCACCCAGTGATTGTTGACAAGGAATGTACAGATGATTTAATGGGCCTATAGCCCAGTGATGTGCAGAAGTTGATATTAACAGAGGCTTGTCGCTAAAGAGTCTCTGCTTAAAATTAAGCTATGTATCATATTTTGGAACAAAATAAGCCAATATAGTAGATACTTGTATGTTAATGACAGGAAATAACATACAATTGTCTGTATTGCTTGGGCCTTTATTGCTATGTATGTGTTATAATACAGAAGAAAAAAAAGTATCTATCTATCTATCTATCTATCTATCTATCTATCTATCTATCTATCTATCTATCTTTATATATCTTCTGCATTCTATGAGATGCTGATATTCCTTGTTTGTTTACTATCTTTTATTGCTGATTATATACTGCAATATATAATAGTACATAAGCTCTATAAGCATAAATATTTTATGTTCCCAAAAATATAGACAGTCTTGTGTTCTCACTCACTGGAAATATGAGCAACGCTGTCAAAATACTTTAGCTTTCATTGCACATAACAGTCAGGCACTGCTGATATACAGTTTTAAAGTACACCATTATATTTTTATTAAAATATTTCCCCTTTGTTGTGCACTGGCAACAACAATAATAGCAGAAGGGGAAAAAAAATCAGTCTTCTATTTTTCTGTTATTTGTAAGTAACATCAGGCTGATTTGTTTCCTGTTACAGTCGTTTAGTTTTTATGTTGAGCATCATCAGTTATTGTTGTAGAGCAAGTTGCATTATAGTTCAGGCAGAATACTACTTTTCTATTAGAATATATTGTAGTTGTGGGCAGAAGACTAAGCAGCTAGGGAAATATTTCAGTTCATATCTAGTCTATCATAATTGTAACCTTGTATCCCATAACTAAAGTAGAAATATTACTTATTAAAAAATATATTTTTTTCCATCGCTTTATTCTGAACTTTCAAAATAATAAATTTTTCCTTTTTCTTTTATACATGGTAGTGAGTTAAAACTAGGAACTCTGTTCTATTTCTTTTTTGGAGATAAACGACTCTCTCTTTTGTACAGAGAAATGTAATCCCCCAAGCACATCTTAGAACGAGTTGCAATGTTAGAGTACAGAAAAAAAGACACAGATGAATATATCCAAATTATTTTGGCATTAGAAGAATACATACAGAATATTTCACCCATGAAGGATGAGTGTTATGTTTTTTTCATGAGCATAAAAGACTCGTAGGCAATAACTTAGCTTGCATTACTGAGCTGTGAAGGTCTCTCCCGTTGCAGAAAATATTGATGGATAAGTAGGATATGACTATTCTTTTTTCTACTCATGTGCTGTTTTTCCTTACATATTATGACTGCCATAAAACACAATATGGCAAATGGACATTTTCCAATTTTACACAAGGACAATACTTGGCTGAAATAAGATTCAGTTTTGTAAAATTTCTGCCTGCAATGTAAAGCAGTAGCATTTGTAATATATTTATGTTACACACCATACCTGAGAACCTGCTGTTGCTGCTCTCTTGATGCACAACCTAATAAAGCTTTTTAGATTTCTTGCTCCCTCCTTATTAGTGTTGACTCTTCTCTGGATTACTGATCCAGGAAGTAAGCCCAAGGTTTGTTTTTTTTGTATCTGTAAGCTTTATTTGTCAATCAATGAAGTTTTCTACTTAATAAAACATTGTCCAATTTGTTTTTTGGATGTTCAGTTCATATATCTCTTTAGATGATTATTTTATCTTGCTATAACCAAAACCTCAGCACAATATTATTGTTGCCTGTTAATGACCCTTTGTATTTTTCTTGGATATTGACCAATGAGTTGGTTGTTAGCCTTATCATACGGCTACAATAGAAAGGCTACAATTCTGACCCTTGTAAAGCACATTCCAAATTCTTCAGAACATCTGTGCCCTGACATCAACAATGTCCATGGTTACAAAGTGATTAAGATGTGATTCTAAAGCTGGTCATACATCAAAATGATTATTGGTCTGATCATCCAATTATCTGGTGATTGGACAAATAATCACTGTGGTGTATGGGCATAAAGGTGATAAAACGCCAAAATAATGCTTGGGTGCAATAAGTTGATTTTATGGCTTGATTTAAAATTACCGGGCACAAGCTGCCTCTTTTCCTAAACCTCCACATCCTGGGTGGAGTTACCGTTGTTTGACACTGTTATAATTAGCAGGTACAGCCATAATAAATTAATTAAAGCTATGTATTCTGTAAGAGTCATGTAGAGTGGCTCCAATCCAGATCTGAGCACTGTGGACAATTTGGTGCGCTCCATTCACATGCGCAAGTAAACAGGACATCTGGATGAGAAGTACATAATGTCACATGACGTACGGTCACAAAGCAGCAAGCTCTCTGCTGCTACGTCTCCAAATACACTCTGCATGCGTAGGGTATAATGTGTTTGAAAGAGTTTAAAAACTGTTATGAATAGAATGGAAGCTTCAGTTGTAGTCCAGTAGGCTAACTACATGGGCAGGACTCCTGCCAAGATTGACAGGAGGCCCAGACAATGAGTGCAGAGACTGACAGGAGGACTGTGTAGTCAATCAGATGCAAGGGTCAATTTGGCAGCAATTCCGTCTTCTCCCAAGAGACCTTTTCCTGACTAGAAATCGTCCTGCTGCAATCAATAATCATAGTAGTGTATGGCCAGATTTACATTGCAATTAAAACCACCTGTCCACTTTATTTAAATATTAATTGAAATAATTATCGATGGTAATACAGAATCAATGGTCAGTTAAATATATATGGTACTTTCAGTGTTTGTTTTTAGATGTGAATGAGGACATGTATAAAGTTGAACTTAACATAGCAAAAATAGAACATATATGAATGAGGATTTTCAAAAGGCTTCCTTCAGTTCAGTGGAAGTGAATGTTAGGATTGTATTATTTCACTAAATGACCATAGTAAAGGAGACACTGATAGTAAAAATGGTAATAAGGTGATGCATGTCATGCCAGTAAAACACTTAAGGTTCTTGAAGCCTCAAAGGTGAGGGAAAAGTTTTTGCTTGCTTCAGGGACGAATATCAGATATCTGTGTGCACTGAAGTTGCACTGAGATTTATATTAGGACCTATATCTCTATTAAGGAAATAGCATTATGAGGTGGTGAGACTCAGAATTCCTGGAAACAGGAGACACTATGTTCATGGCTCTCTGTTGAACATTTTTTTTTTACCAAAAGTACTCATAATGGGCCTGATTCACACCTAAGAAGGTGTATATATTTAGTATTTTAGCTACTGCACATGTGTAGTAGGCTTTTCTATGCAATGTACGCAGTAGATAGGCACGGATATTAAATGGAAGCGGCAGGACGGGGTTACTAAAGTCTGTGCGCATTTCCCAATATAAGAGGGGAAATACGCACAAGAAGATAAGGTTGCCTAAAGCACTTTAGGCACCTAAAAGTGGGGACGTGAAGTGGTAGAACACTGTTAAATTAGGTGCATTTAATAAAGAATCTGTCTGTATGTAGAATCCAGTTCAATATATCTGCTGGAGTTAATCCATTGATGCTTTGAAAAAAAAAACTTATATTAAGCTGACCACTGGACAAGAGCAGTTTTGTACATAGGTCACATTGGGGCAGTATTGGTTTAGGAGTTAGCTTCAAGTTAAGCTATCTGTTGACTGCTTCTTCCTGTGGCCAGAGGTTTCTTATCATAGTCTCTGTCCAAAGTACATGCATTACCTTTGCCCATTTTGTATATTTGATTTGATAAATACTTTTATTTCATTCTTTGTCATTTCTTGCTTAGAAAGTAATTTTTATTGAAACAATAAAAGCTTTCTTTCTCCAACCTTTCCAGTATAAATGAATTCAGGTAGTATTAGAACTGTACTGCCCCATTCAGCCCTTAGATGTAGCCGCTTGTATGTACTGTGTGACAGGCTTCCCAAACACCGATAAAGAATTTAGAGCTAGAAAAAAACAGTATTGGGCGCTTCTAAGGGTTTAAAAGCTTATATAAAGTTTAATTGCAAACAAAAACATGCTCGGGAGAATGATACTATAACCAATAATTTGCTGTTTATAACAGATAAACACTGTAACAGAGGGTATGCAGAGGGTATGCACATACCTGATTTCTGCTGAATAGTTCCTCTCGCATTACCAACTGTGAGAGATCTTATGGGTCTCTCTTTGTCAAGCTTATCTGACACAAAGGGTGTATTCACAGCTATGAGTAAGTTTGGTGCGGACAGATCCGCACCTAACTCACCCATCCTGCCCCTAACCCACCCCCTCTTTTTTAGGTACATTATGGGGCACTTACAAGTGCCATAGGGCTACATTATCTAACCGTACGTAGTTTCCTTCTTAAGAAGAACGGACCATTCCTCTCCCCACCTCCCTCCACTCCCCGAGGAGGCATTACACCGCCTCCTTCTACCTAATCACTCCCCAAGGAGGCATTACTCCGCCTCATTCTACCTAATCACTCCCCGAAGAGGCATTACACTGCCTGCTTCTACCTAATCACTCCCTGAGGCAGCATTACACCGCCTCCTTCTACCTAATCACTCCCCGAGGAGGCATTACACCGCCTCCTTCTACCTAATCCCTCCCCGAGGTGCCATTACGCCGCCTCTTTCTAACTAATCTAATCTGTGCAGTCTTTAAAGACAACACGGAGGCAATCTACCTACCTGACTGGTACGTAGATCGCGTAATGACCTACTACGCATGCGTAGTAGGTCATTTACGAAATATACGCACCTAAGAAGCAGAAGCTTCTTAGGTGTGAATATGGCCCTATGTATCTTTAAGATGAGCCTTCTCCTTTTGCACACTCGGCACTCCTGATGAGGCTATTTTACTCATTGTTATAGTCCTACTTTGGGCTTCTTGTGTCCTTATTGTGGCTAATATTTGGGCAAGGAAAACACACTTCCCCTTGATTGCTGAATGTGGTCCGGGCTATAAGTTGCCAGTGACGCCAGTACAGCTTCTAGGAAACCTTGGATACTTCTGGTTTTTTAAGATGCAAATAGGTTTAGCCTCCTCACTGATCACATTGCTGTGTGCACAAACAGTTGTGCCAATCCGGTGGATAACACCATAAACTTTTTTCTAGTGCTCAAATATAAAAGAGATCTCTTATTTTCTAATGCAGTTTATCTTATTGCTCTCTAGCCAACGCGTTTCACCCTATCACAGAGCATCCTCAGGGATATCTGCGAGAGTTAGCACTAAGAAATTAAGGTGCTGGAGTGGTGAACTGGTCTGTCTTCTGGCTGCATATTTAAAAGATAACAGGAAGTGTCACTAACAAGGGCTAATTGAAATCAACTAAGCAAGTCTTTGAACTAGATAATTTTCTATGAGGTTCAATTCACTGGTCTTCAGTATTTGGAGATCGAGAATCAGCTTAAACAGTAACAAGCTGAAGTTAAGACCAACTCACATCATAAGTCAGATATATGGCTGGAGCAAACTTGTAGTATAAATGTGCAGTATAAAAAGGGTTGCATAAAATCTTCAAGAGGTGGTGAAAAAATACATCAAGTGTTTTCATTACAAATACAATTATACGTGTTATATTATCAAAGTTTACAAAAGCACAGGTTGCAGTATAAAAGACTCAAACAAAGGACCAAAGAGCATAGATTTTGTCTGCAATTAAACTTTATATAAGTTTCCCTGTATAAATGTTTTGTTATACATTTTAGTACATTTCTATAATCACTAGTGACGCTTGTAAACTAGATTTCTCTGGTTCTTCCTTCTTCATTCCTTAATGCTTCATTAATGCTAAATTGTATTTTGAAAGAAAATGGTACCCAAGGGCAAAAACATTTACAGTACTTTGAACATTGTGCAAAACAGTGATATAGATTTGGAAATGGACATTTCCTTATTTGCATGGAAATAATGTATTTAATAAAACAAAAGGTCCAGTTTGTTTCTGTATTTTAAAATATAGTTTAAGACTTTTTCATGCCATCTTTTGTCTCTATTGTTTCCAGAACAAGCTTTGCCAAAGTAATTAAAATGTGTAGGCCTGCACCGAAAACAGTAGTAACATGCCAAAGAAGGATCTGCTACCGAAGTGTCACTGTTATTTTTCTAATGCTTGAATGTGATGGAACATTGGCAAAGCGGAATGTGCTGTGTTTAAGTATAATGAGTTAAGAAAAAACTTTCCACAAGTAAATATAAAGCATGTAAATATTTTACTTACAGCAATTAACTTCTGCTATTGTGCATATATTTATACAGAGCCTTAGGTGCAACGACTATGTTATACACCTATGTTATTGTCTTTGGGCCATTTCTGTTAGAGGAGGAGATATGGAGACAGTACGCCTGTGGCACAGTGAGCGTCAATACTATTGTTCTGAGCCAGAGTTTGGGAGTACACAGGAAAAAGGGGAAGGCACTGTGAAAACAGAATTACATTTGAGATGTCAGGTATCCTAGCTCAACTGTAAAGAACAGATGAAACATAAAGCTATGTAAGATGTGAGTTCTATGTGCAGAAGCAAAGTATTTTTTCCAGCATGCAAAAAAAAAAAAATTAATTTGCACCCCTCACGTTTGCAATATGGTTTTGCTCAAGTCTACATAGTACTTTCAAATTATTTGCCCTTACTTTCAAACTCTGGATCAGCGCTATATGTTTATTTCAAGATGGGTGTACACTACACTAGCATGTAAATTTAAAACATTGGCCCAGATCCAGACTCTACGTGCATGTGGGGGTCCGTAGGTACAAGCACGTAGCGGGGAGTGCACACTCCCTGCATTCCCTGCCGACGGTAGTAAATCTGAACACTTACATGTCCAGATTCCTACCTTAAGTTTTTACGACTAGGTCTGCGGCCGACCCCTGATTTACATGGAATATTTCAATGCCAACACTACATATGTTAAGCATCACAATGGGAGGAGAGAGGAGAAGAGACTCAGGAGAACCCGTGGGGGACACAAAGCGGAGGGGAATTCTGGGAGTAGGAGTGGGACAAGATAAGGGATTTCATTTTTGCTATATTTCTTTTCAACTATTTTATAATGTATTTAATATGTATTTGTTTTGAGATTTAGGTGGTACCATTTTACGTAACGATGGGGTACAGCAAAGCTGCCCTTAGCAGTGGGGGGGCCCAGGGGCAAATTCCTTCCCACCTGTGACCCCTTCTTCCGAATGGCGCATGTGACAGCAGGAGTGAGGAGTGAGACCAACAGAACAACAAGCTATACCTGAGAGGGATAATGCCTGCAGCTGAAAGGGATAATGCCTGCAGCTGAGAGGTATAATGCCTGCAGTTGAGAGGGATAATGCCTGCAGCTGAGAGGGATAATGCCTGCAGGTGAGAGGTATAATGCCTGCAGCTGAGAGGGATAATGCCTGCAGCTGAGAGGGATAATGCCTGCAGCTGAGAGGTATAATGCTTGCAACTGAGAGGGATAATGCCTGCAGCTGAGAGGGATAATGCCTGCAGCTGAGATGGATATTGCCTGCCGCTGAGAGGGATAATGCCTGCAGCTAAAAGGTAAAATACCTGCAGCTGAGAGGTATAATGCCTGCAGTTGAGAGGGATAATGCCTGCAGCTGAGAGTGATAATGCCTGCAGCTGAGAGGGAGAATACCTGCAGTTGAGAGGTATAATGCCTGCAGCTGAGAGGTATAATGCCTGCAGTTGAGAGGGATAATGCCTGCAGCTGAGAGTGATAATGCCTGCAGCTGAGAGGGAGAATACCTGCAGTTGAGAGGTATAATGCCTGCAGCTGAGAGGTATAATGCCTGCAGCTGAGAGGTATAATGCCTGCAGCTGAGAGGGATAATGCCTGCAGCTGAGAGGGATAATGCCTGCAGCTGAGAGAGGGATAATGCCTGCAGCTGAGAGGGATAATGCCTGCAGCTGAGAGGGATAATTCCTGCAGCTGAGAGGGATAATGCCTGCAGTTGAGAGGGATAATGCCTGCAGCTGAGAGGGATAATGCCTGCCGCTGAGAGGGAACACCCAGAAGTACCAAAAACTGAAGAATTCATGCAGTGAACATGATGGATACTGTATTAATCGTGAAAGTCTTTTTTTATAAACAGCGCTTAGCACTGAATGCTGTTTCTAAACATCTTTAGCTGACAGCTGTCAGCTTCATTTACAAAGCCATGCCTGCCTCTTACAGTATATTAGGAACACGCCTTGACTCTGTAGATGATGCTGCCAGGAAGTAATAGTTATAACTCCCTAGCAGCATCATCTATGGCACACTACTAATATACTGTAGCAGGTGGCCGAGGCTATGAAAATAAAGCTGACGATGGACCCCTGTTCAATAGCCTAGGGGCGTACTGGGGTATAGTACCATGCTTATAACTGTCTACATGGTTCCCAGCCAACATAACAATTTCCACTATTATTGCATTGACTGTATCACTGACAAAAGACTTTCAACAGGTACCGTTCCAGATATTCCCAAAATGGAAGTTGCTCAGATCAGTAAACATGAAAGGCAGGGGGTAATCTGCTAGCAATAGAAATAAAGGAAAGAAAATGCCCCAGCAACACTGGAATTAACCAGTAACAGACTATACTATTCCAATTATTGCAGCTATTTTGTAATAATCTAGATTTATGTGCAGAACAGTGCTAGTTAATTATCGCTGAATTGGTATGAAATATTTATCATTATTTGTTTTTCTTAATTTAAAAAATAGTTCCTTCAATAACATTTTGATTTGCTGTAAACCACAGAACTAGAGAGCAATCTACATGATATATGCATTTTTTGCTGACTTTTTTGTATTGTCTTTTGCACTTTTTATTTGCAATTAATAAGTACCCTACTGTTCTTATAATCTCCTTTTTCTTAGAGACAATATAAATAGAGAATGAGATCAAACTATGTCAGCATTTTTAATATGTAACAGGCATTGTGCAGTAGTTGTCAAAAACACAATTATAATAATTGAATTGTAATTTAAGTGACTGCAAAATAGCCTAATTTAATAACAGCCCTACAATATTGCCCATGCTACTTTAATTATGCCCATTGTTAAGTTATTAGAGTAATTACGTGCTTCTTGAGTGAATGATGTTTTGTACTTACAATAAATCATGTTCAAAACTTAATATTTTCTTCCCTTGTTGTTTTCATGACCCCAATATTGTTTTTTGTACTTTACAATATTGTTTTGGATGTGTCTTGTAGTTGAAAGGAATAAACTATTATGGTTGCTAAGGAACTAAATAAGTTTAAATCCTGAAAGCCCTTGAAAGTCACTTTGGGCATGATTCAGTGCAGAGTTTACCTTATGCCTGGTTATGTATCGCAAATTATGCAAATAAAACTGGGTTCACAAAAATCTTGTCAGATGGAGACACACACACACACACACACACACACACACACACACACACTCACACACACACACACTCACACACACACTAATGTCAGTAAATGTATTTGCTGCAGGTAAATCAGGGCCGTATGCGCAATAATTTTGTAACGTAATCTTAAAGACTGCGTATACGCAATCTACGTTGCAACAAGTAACGTAGATTACATTACAGAATTACCGCGCATGCGCAGTAGGACATATCGGAAAAATCCGGCCGCTTTACCAAAAGAAAGCTTTGCTGTACTTATAAAATAAAATAGAAATATAGGTATAAATTTTACTTCCTGAAAATTATTCACTGACTAGTAGTGACATTAGGATGGGGGGCAAATAATGACCCGTATCTCCTTGGCACAATGAACAAAATACATTGTGAAGCAATTATTAGAGTGTTCCACTAGTTCAGGGGTGTCAAACACAAGGCCCGCGGGCCAAATCCGGCCCGCCAGACCTCGTCTGATGGCCCGCGGTGCCGCCGCCAGCCTTGCAGTGCGTGCACGGGGTCTGAATCATCGTCAGTTCCAACAATTTTTGAAGGAGGTGAGCATGGAACATACAGATGTGCCATACCATACAGAAGTAAGGTGGCTGAGTAGGAGCACCGTTCTCAAGAGATTTTTTGAGCTTTTGGAAGACATTAATCTTTTTATGCAAAGTAAAGGGAAGCCCTTGTCAGAACTGTCAGATCCAAACTGGCTGTGCGATTTTGCCATGTTGTGTGACATAACAGAGCATCTCGCCCAACTGAATCTGAGGCTGCAAGGCCGCAAACAAGTCATAACCTCAATGTATGACGCAATAACAGCTTTCCAGGAGAAACTGCGCCTATGGAAGTCACAGCTTGAAAAAGACAGTCTTGCCCACTTTCCTATCTGCCAGAGCATTTCAAACTCATTCCCAGGTACTTTTTCATGTGCTCGATTGGGTACCAAAGTGAATCGGCTGATTGATGAATTCAATCAACGCTTTTCTGATTTTAAAGAACAAAACTTAACCTTTACCAGCTTTGCCAATCCCTTCAACATCGATGTTGACAGTGCACCACATCACCTTCAAATGGAATTAATAGAACTTCAGTCCAACAGCAGCCTGAAAGCGAAGTTCCAGGATGCGACAGTCGACGACTTTTACCGTCTCCTCCCCCCTGCTTTGATGCCACAGCTCCGACTTCAAGCTGCACGTGTTCTGTCCATGTTTGGGAGCACTTATCTATGTGAACAGATGTTTTCAGTCATGAATCTGAACAAGACCAAGCTCAGATCACGCATCACTGATGATAACCTCCATGCTGTTTTGCGGATTGCTACAGCACAAGACCTAACGCCAAACATCGATGGACTGACCTTAGGAAAACGATGTCAGCCATCTAGTCAGAAAAGTTAAAAAAAAAAAGGTAATGCCTTGTGTTTTCCATATGTTTAATAAACAGTGTTTGGCAATATTTGTATGTTTAAAAAAAAATTAATGTTTGTTACCAAAAAACATTTTTCAATACATTGTACAATAATTGTACATTTGAATATCTACTTGTCATTATTCTGACTATGTTTCTGCTTTCAGAGCTAGTTATTACTTACATTATTACAAAAAACAGTAATAATTGAGTGAAGTGACATTAATTTATGATAATAAAGAGTGGACACATAGACCTACAGATACAACCGGCCCTTTGATGGGGACCAAACTGCTGATGCGGCCCCCGATGAATTTGAGTTTGACACCCCTGCACTAGTTGGTGTAGAATAGTAAACAATACATTGTTAATTCTGTATTTGTTTTATACTGGTGTGTCTACATTATCCGGCACTTCACTCTGATAATCTCTAAATTGTGCTCTTAAGTGGTATAAAAAACATAACGTACAATACAATGAAACGACCTGGATTAATGATAAACTTCTCCACATTACTTAATTAATTGAAAGAATCTACTTTTTCTTTATAGGAAAAGCGTGATTCAGATTCTTATTGGTGAATCACTTTGGTCAGAGTGTGGATTTGTCACTTAGATAGTGATTTTTATAATCTATTTTGTAGGTCTCACCACACCAACAGCGAGTTACACAGGTAAACTGTATTAATAAAATTCAATGGATGGTAGAGGCTGAATGCCAGCCATGATGTTTAAGCAATATCATGGGGAAATTATAGCTTTTTATATCAAAAAAAGAAATTTTATGAATGGTTAAAGCATCTTTCTTGAGTTTTCCTTAGATACTGAATTAAGCTATACAGGATACCTGCAATAAGTACTCTTAGCGCTGTTGAACCAGTGACCATGCACCAGTATGTGGGGGAGCTGGAGCCATCCATGATTGATTAAGATATAGAGACATGGGTGCTATAGTAAATTATTATGTGTGGCAGCACTGTGTATGATGCTGCCTGATGACGTGACAAATAGATTCCAGCTGACACCTGCAACTACTACACCCTGGCAAAATTATACACAGTGCCCCAGCATAGAAACATAGAAACATAGAAAGTGACGGCAGATAAGAGCCACATTGCCCATCTAGTCTGCCCATTTGTTTATTGAAATCCATACTGACCCTAGACCCTATTTACCCTCAATTTGGTTTACAATTTAGGATACCCTTATATTTATCCCAAGCATGTTTAGATTGTTCTACTGTATTGGCCTCAACCACCTCAGATGGGAGAATATTCCACTTATCTATCACCCTTTCAGTGAAGTAATTTTTCCGCACATTTCCTTTGAATCTACCATCCTCCAGTTTATATCCATGCCCTCGTGTTCTATTACACCTTTTACACAGCATGCTGAGGATGTACTGTTGTGGATCCCAGCACTGTATGTGATGCTGCCAGAGAGTAGTAATGGAGGGAGGAAGGGGGAAAGTTTTCCCTTGCCCAAAGAATGCCTGCACTAATGTTAAGAATGTCTGCACTAATTAAATCCCATAAATAAATGATGTAACAATGTTACATGGTCAGGCTTATGGATGCGAAAGTCATCCAAAGCCCACACGAGAGGTGAGTGACAAAGGAGTTCACTTCCCTCTTCCGTGTGGACTTACAGACCAGAGTGCTTGGTGGAGGTGGTGGAGTGGAGTGGACCCCTTCACTATGCCTGCCTGATATCCATGGTGGGTGGGATCATAGAAGAACTTGGCTAATCCTTTGTGTGTGATGCTATATTCCATTCCATATGCATGTGGATACTTAGGGCCCTATTCAGACTTCCATTTTCAAATGTGACCGCAAATATACGCACGCACGTAGCAAGGAACACCCACCAAAACCCCAGTCACTCCCCTTGCTAATCCGTGCTCACATAGACTTACATCACCATAGGCCACCTCTATCTTTCCATGTGCCGTCCCGTGCGTCTGTGTCCTCCGTACGTGTGTATCATGATAATCGCGCCCACTTTCCTTCATTCAAATGCATCGCTCCGCCCATTTTCACTTAAAATCTCCCGCGCATATATTTGCGCTGCATATCCGGACATATGTACAAACGTGCCTTTCATACATCCGTCTGTAAGCCACTTCCGTGCGAATAGTCTACGTCAACAACGTACAAAAGGTTACTACGCATGCGCAGTTGAAATGTATCTAAAAATACGCACGGGAGTCGCCGTGAAAACAGAAGTCTGAATACGGCCCTTAGGGTAGAGTTCTGCATGCCCATACAGCGTTGAATTTTTATAGCAAATCTATAGACAATAATCAATTATAAGTTTTAAAATGTGCTTTAAGAGGTTACTGGTTCACAGTGAAACACTATCTTGTATAATGTGTTAGCGTCATTTTAGTACAGAAAAATCTGTTGGCTTTTGCAAGCCACTGTGTATCTCAAAAATGTTGGTTGTGTGATCCTTGACAATTAATAGCTCACTGCATCCAGTGGTGGGTCATCGGCCATGACTTCCAAATTAGGCAATATCATTAAATACAATACATGATTTGTTTTCTAGCAATTAATACAATGGACCGGATCCAGACTTCTAAAAAGGGGACATTTTTGGATCGCTAGAATCAGAAAATGCCTGTTTTTTATAGATCTACATCGGCAGGAACTAGACTTCTATAACTTATGTGCTTCCAATAGGTTTCTGACAGCAGGAGTGAGAGCAAGCACTAGAGAGAGAGATGCATAGTGTACAGTATAGGCTTTTCCTGTTGTATATATGCTGCCCTGTCCAAATTTTTGGTCTGTCCCCATTTAAAATGAGGCTGGATCGGAAATGTTAAGCTAGGGGTGTCATTTAGGAAGTCTATGCAAGTGGGAGGAGTCTTCCTTGCACTCACACAGAAGGAGATCTAATATTGTTGCCAGTGGAAGCCACTGTTCTCATAATATTAAAGCTGTATAATTGGAATACACAGTCCATGGATAAAATCATAATAAGCAGAAAGGTTCTTAAGGAGTTTCATAATGCATAAACAAGCGGAAAGTATACATGTTGACCACCTATGTCAACTGCTTTTGGGCCTAACCAAGAGTGGCCTATATGCAGACAAGGACATTGGACCGTGTTCACAGGTAAGAGTGAGTTAGGTGCGGCTATATCTGCAGCTAACTCATCCGTCCTGCCCCACAACCTACCCCTGTTATTAGGATCCTTATGGTACTTAAGAGTGCCATAGGGCTTCCTTAAATAACCATGCGTTTTTTCCTTCTTAAGAAGGAAAATACGCACGGAGAATGACTCTCCCTGCCCTCCCTGGCTAATCTACATCCCTCCCCTCACCCACTCCTACCTAAATCTTCCCCGAGGCTGCCCTGGAATCCTGCTTAACCTACTACGTGTGGTCTTTACGTAGTCAAGTAGTCAATCTGCGTACATAAGTGGTACGTAGATTGCGTAAATGACCTACTACACATGGACCACACTTAAGAGGTTTTTTGTCTGAATACAGATCATTGTGTCAAACTGATATTTCTCTGTCTAAATTCTTGTAGGCAGGGACTTTAAAATGATTATATATATATATATATATATATATATATAGTAGGAAAGCAGAGACAGGGGGCGCTTCCATAGTGTAAAAATGTAATTTATTCGATGCAAACAATCAAGGATAAAATTATGCGTACCAGAGTTGTCTCTCTAGCTCGAGAGTGAAGGATTAAAAACGTGTCAGTACAATCCCGGAGGTGTAGCAGCTTCAAAATGCAGCGTACAGAAGATGGACAAACACGTGCATACACAAGCCTACTTCCGGGTATCGGCACTTGGCTCCGCCTGTACTGACACGTTTTTAATCCTTCACTCTCGAGCTAGAGAGACAACTCTGGTACGCATAATTTTATCCTTGATTGTTTGCATCGAATAAATTACATATTTACACTATGGAAGCGCCCCCTGTCTCTGCTTTCCTACTCTAG
>WWET01003344.1:65905-84083 GCA_011038615.1 Limnodynastes dumerilii | reverse complement strand
AGATGGTAACCGCAGGTAATAAGAACCAAACACACTGCAAGATGGTAACCGCAGGTAATACTCACAACACGTGGCAGATCTCACAAACACGCCTGACAAGACGGAGCAAGGAGATGGAATTCACTCGCATACAAGTAAACAGACCGGAGCCTGTCCGGGGCAGAGACCGCCAGCGAGAGTAGCGAACTACTCTTGCCGCGCAACAATAAGACAGAGGGTACGAGGGAAGCAAGGGGGTACACACCAGGAACGCAGGGTATCAGGGTAATGCAAAAAGCAAACGAAGCACTCAGAGAGCTAGCTAGCACGATCAGGAACCAGACGCTATAACCGACACCTGTGGAAGTGAGCAGGGAGTATTTAAGGAGGGATCCTCCAATCACAAGGCAACCCTGACACACCTCCACAGGTGATTACCTGACAGCTGGGGAAAACGGAGCACATAGAACCTAAGCCTGCTAGATCCTGCCAGTGCAACTACTACGGAGTGTAACACGTGGGTTCCTGTTACCGACGTCCTGACACTGCCTAGCAACCTAGCTGACAGCGTGTATTTCTGTTAGCCACACCACCTGCCTTCTGTTTCTTTGGCGTCCTGGGGTTGCCCAGCAACCAGGACGCCAGATTATGCCGTGTTCTCCCACGCTGACCACTGGCTGCTATTGGCCAGTGGTCTCTGTGGCTCGGTTATAGCTTCTTGCTGTCCCCAGTCTTTTTCTTGCCAGTTGATCTGTGCCTTGCCAGTTCTCTGTGCCTTGATAGTTGATTGCCCTTTTGCCTTTTATCCTTGTTCCCTTGTTTAACCTATTGTCTGCTGCCAGCTCTCTCCTTGCTGTTTATCCCATCACTGTTTTAACCCACCCTTTTCCTGAGTGCCTGTTCCTGTTATCCTTTGGATTCTCTCCTGGGTGTTTGAGTGAGTGCATCACCTGGTCAGTCTTGTTCATCCAGTCCTGTTGGTTCTTCCCAGTCCATCCGTTCTGTGTTTAGTGTGGTCCATCTCAGGTCAGTACCTTCTGAATCTGACTTTTCCCGCTTTCCTGCCTTCCTCCTGCCTGCTTCTCTGTTTCACCTCCTTGCTTCTTCTTCACCTATCCTACGAGTTTGATTCCAGGGATCGCGACCTGTTGTTGGGGCACAGCCAAATCCAACCCCACCATCAGGGGCTCTGGTGAACACCACATGATAACATAGACTCTGCACCCTGGTAACTGTCCTCATAATACCAACACTATAATGTAGTAATCACAAAAAACCTGATCAGACCTCAATGAATGTTCTGCAAGTCCGCACAAGAGAGTCCCCTGTCACTCCCATTCCCACTCAAGAGAGTCCCCTGTCACTCCCCTCCCTGCTCGAGAGAGTCCCCTGTCACTCCCCTCCCTGCTCGAGAAAGTCCCTTGTCACTCCCCTCTCTCCCCATCTTAGGTTTCCTGCAAGGATCTGTGTCCATCTGAATGCAGATCCATGGGGAATTGCCTCCTGCCACCCCCTCACTCTCATCTGCATGCCATACATCGCCCACCTGTACCAGACATTTGACTTATGCATGGAGATCTGGATCAAGCCCAAAGTGTTTATGCACCAGTTAAAAATAAATCCACTCTGTTAGAGTTATATTACTGATTAAAAAAATATATTTCAAAGTATATTGTTAAAAGGAAATAATGTTTTATTATTTATTGGAGAGATTACTAATCTGAATAAGGCTTGAGTGTCATATCTTGTTTATCTGGTCTGCCGCTGTCATCTCATGGGATTCCACGTCCATCTGGTGCATACATCTCCATTAGCAAGGCCTACTTCTTTCCAAAACCATGGTCCACAGTACGTACACTATATTAAGGTATGTGTCAACAAAGGTATGCAGTTGGCAGTACAAAGAGATGGTTTTCGGTAATGATGCAGCCAAAAGCTTAATTAGGGTACACCTTTCCTGATTGCATTTAGAAAAAATTTAAATCTACATTCTGAAACTGGTACCAGGTCAAATGGCCCATTTTCCACAAGGTACTTGTCTGGTTAGGATTACACTTCAGGACAGGAAGGATTAGGGTTAGAATCCGAAGAGTGGGAGGTTATGGTTAGGGGAGGGTTAGGATTTGACTGTGAATAGTAGAGGGTTAAGGTTAGGGTTAGGCAGTGGAATGAGGATGGTTATGGTTAGGGGAAGGTTAGGTTTAGGCTACAGAGAGAGGAGAGTTAAGGTTAGGGTAATGGGAGGGTTAGGTTTCCATTGTGGAAAGGAGATGAATAGGGTTAGGGTAAAAAAAACGTACCTTTTTCTGTTCTGCTTTTCAAAAATCGTGCGGACGATGGAGCCATTTCTTCTAAGGGCAGACTGACGAAAACTGATGGCAGTTGGCACCTCGCTAACGCAAAGTATTCTTTAGCAAGACAGATTTTCTAAGCGGCTAACCGTATCCATCAACAACATATTTCTAACAAAATGTAGGTATATATATTCTAAAATTACTGAGAGTGAACTGGATCAATTGACAAATTCGAGTAAAATCCATAAGGTTGTCACAAACAGCTTTCACCAGTTTCATGCTATAATTATCAAGAGATGCATACATTGTTAAATTGCCAATTAGAGTAGAGATCTCAGGTTAGGTACCGTTCTATTCTTAGAGAAAACTACAGTAATAGAATATGAGGAGTTTCACAGAATAGGCTGAAGCTGGTTGTTACAGCCAAATGAAAGAATTATATGATTATGGATTTCTTGACGGCTAAATTATAAATACTGCCATAACGTTGTTGGGAGCTGTCATAAATCATACTGAAATCAAACCTCAGATTTAGTTTAGTTATTAGAGAAACCACTAAAATTAGTGGCTACCAAAACATTAATGCCACAATTATCATTTATTCCCATAGATGCTATATTGAAACAAAAAAACAAAAATAGATATCCATTCTAAATAGTGAAGTAGATAGAAAATGAACACTATGTCTACGTCTAGAAAAAGAACACTATGTCTAGTCTATGGTGGATTAATACATTTTGTTAAAATGTAGCCAATCCATTTTTCACATTTAGTGTTATGATCAGTGAATTTATCAAAAATATTGAGTGACCTGCATGAATGATTCCAAAAGTTGTTGAAAAGAAAATCTAATGTCGATAATAGCCGTGTAGCTGCCCACACAATTTGTTTGATTATTGCAATCATTGTGTTTTGTTTTTTTTGAAGGACTTTTCATGGCATGCTACTTTAATATGGTTTATCATATTTATTATTTTTAATATTCATCTATGTTTCTTTTCTAACAGATTGTCTTTCGAGCAACTTCTGGTTTTATAATACATTGGATGATAGATTCCTAGTGCTAAACGGATATTTTCTCTTTTGTGTTACTTTGCTGATGGGAGTAGCATATTCTAATCCCAATTTTAAGCACTCTGAAGTGCTCTGATTTAAAAAAAAATAATAATAATAACAGGTTTTATTTCTCTTTATGGTAATTATTGTTTTATTTTTATTACAATATATATTTTATATGTATAGTGGGAGTTGAAGGTATATTACAGATCAATTAGACCATATAATAAGAATTGCCATCTCTCATTTTTGTGTTTATGTTTTAATAAATGTACCTCAAGTAAAATGTAGATAACAATCTGTCATGTATGTTAAATAACTTCTGCATGTAGTCATATAAAACAATTAATCCCTAACTGATTATCCCCAAATGGATAGGTTCTATTATGCCCCGGAAAGATAAAAGAAACAGTGAGGATTGATTTTTAAAAATACCAAATACATTTAGAAAAATGCTAAATGCTATTTATTTTTCTTTCTTTTTTTTTTTTTATCTTCAAGCAAGATAAGTATTATTTTGCCATTTGTAAAGGACCCCTCTCCTCTAAATTATTTCAATTTTGGCCATTAACTAAAAAAAAAGCATTTTAGAAACAGAAAAGAATATAGAGGAGCGTAATAATTATCTCATAGTAATTAATATTATTTAGAGGGTTTTTGTTTTTTGTACATACTTTATTTCATTTTTTTTTTTTTTATTCAACCTTTGATGAAAATTAAGCAAATTGAGTTTGCAATCATATGTTGTCAACTCACAGAGGTGGTCTCGATAAAAGTGTAACCACAGTTTGTTCCCTGGTCTGCAAGACCTGAAGCAGCTGCCCCTACTGTATGTCAGAAGTACCATGCCTACAGTTTTTTTTGTTTAACATGGTGTCCCTTTGTAATACTAATGTTTCCAAAATCATATATTAAGAAGTCATTTAAAAAACAAAAATAATAAAAATTTAAATCCATCTGACAGTTTAGAAGAATGATGAAATAACCCTATCGACACCCTTGTTCTGACAGGTTAACTGGTGTAACATACTACACTCATCAGGTTTCCTGTCTAAGTACATAATTAGGGCAATGACTGTATAATGTAAAATTCAAAAGGCCAAGACAGATCAATTGAGTAATGGTCACTGATACCTCTTTCAGATCGCCGCCCCGGCAATATTCCGGATTCACAGATCCAGGATATTGCCAGGGCAGCAGAGGATCCCAGGGTCACAGCCCCCGTTTCACACTGCAGGACAGACCCAGGAAATTCCGAGACCCGGGTCTGTCCTGTCGTCATCGCACTGCATAATTTGTTTACCGTTGCTCTGGCAAACAAATTACACCAATCAAGTACATTAGGTGCTACCCGGGTCACACTGTACCCCTACCTGTGTCAGACCTGGGAAAAACCCTTCTTTTCATCCGGGTTGAATTCCCGGGTCTTTTGACATGAGTCCACCGGAAGTGCACCTGTCACATCACAACCAAATACCCGGGATTTGGTTGTGATGTGAAAGGGGTATGAGTGATACTGTACAGTCATATATTAATACATCACAATCAAATATACTATATTATAGTAAAGTATAGTATAGTATATTATAGTGACCCTAGCGTATATACAATTGGACGGAACTTTGTTCCGTCCGAGCCCATTTCCGAGGAAATGAGTTGTGCTTTCCTGAGTGTACAGTGTGGGAGGGGGCTCCCACACTGCAACGGTTCAGCGGTCGTACGGACCGCTAATCCGCACGCTACACTTAATGCAGGTTTATGGCAGCGTAAGCTGCCATAAAGCCCACACGCGAGAGGGGAGTGACAGGGACAGTGTGCACTCCCCTCTGGCTCAAGTACTTACAGACTGTCTGAATCCGGTCCTGTGTTACGTACAGATTGCTCTAAAAATAGAGGTGTGGGTAAGAGCTGTTTAAGCAGTGATGATATTTGCTGCCCTATATTCTCCACACTCCAAAAACTCAAATAAGAGGAGAACAACAGGAAGGAAATATTAACATTACTTAAAAATAATGAAATGTAAACCTCAGCAAAATCATGTAAAATTTCAGGGGAGGCTAATTCATTTAAAAATATTTAGTGTCTTGGAGCTGGATCCAGACTTAAGTAAGTGCTTGAAATTAGTTACTTCTGGGCTAAACCATGTTAATTGCAGAGGAGTCATATTTCATCTGTTGCAAACAGTATTAGAGTTGAGAGGTGATATTTCCTATCCTAAGTCTAAATAACAGTGTGATAGTAACACTGGTATCTGTGTGCAGTAAGCAATTCAAAGATATATTTCTGCATGCAAAGAATACAATTAACTTGACTCCCCCTGAAATCAACATGGTTTAGCCCAGGAGTAACTAATTTCAAGCACTTAAGTCTGGATCCAGCCCTTGGTAAGGTTAAATATCTTTATATGACGTAGTCTTGTAGACATATGAAGTGCCCTGGCCTAATAGCCTTTTTTCCCCAAGAAAAAAGATACAATGAAGATGCCCTAATGGAGGGTGTGAATCGCCGCAGAGAATGGCCCTTTTTACGACATAGACGTTTTCGACAGTGCATTTGTGACCTCCCACCACCAGCGAATGCTCCTGCCCTGTCGGAGAGAATCAGCACTCCCCAGCAAGAATTTGTAGCGCTGACTGGTGAGTATTTTTTTCAACTCCAACACTTTACTTAATCCTTACCCTAACCCTCCTTTTCCATTACCCCAACCTTCCCTTCCGCCACCCATCCCCTCCCCGCAGCCTAACCCTGAGACTACCCTGCTCTGTGACATTGTACTAATATATTGCAACTCACATGCAGGAGGTAAAGCTAAGCATTATAAATGTAAGATATATGACCTGTATACACATTCTTACACCCTAATTAGCATTTTTGGGTTGCAAGCTTATAATAGTTTTATAATAAATGTTCGGCATGAAACTGACCATGGAAAACAGAGCCAGTGCTGTCTTTTTCTGTCCTTTGGTTTGTTTGGAATTGCACAAGGTGAAAAGATAAAAAATGATATAATGTTCTATCTTCTAACACTTGCAACCTCTAACTTTATTTAAATGAAACTTTCTAATGTATCTCACAAGGCACTGTTCATTTCAGCCTTAAAAGTTTCTTAAATTGAATATGGCAATAAAGGGATTCTCCTCATAAATGACTTTAGAACCTTGAGATGAATATATTACAGTGAATAATACCTGCTTAATCATGATGATGGAATTCTCCTAGCATTGAAGGAAAATCAGCAATATATCATTCTCATACAGTTGTGCTCAGTTAAACCTATCCCAAAATCAAGAAAATCTCTGCCATGCATGGTGGGCCGACCTGCTGGGGAAAGTTGAAAAGAAATTATTAAACCTTCGTTTACTTACCAATTATCAGCTAACGGTTTCCTACATAGATAAACAATGGAGATGAGGTCACCCATTCAGTGTACTACAGAAAGAATTTATCACTCATCCTTTGAATTGAATGGGTGATGTCAGCTCCATTGCCTGATCTCTGATGGAATCCAGCATCTGCTATAAGGTCAATAAACAAGTTTTAATGATTTAGTAATGGGCTACAATTTGAATTTGAATTGAAAAAATGAGCATCTTGGAACGTAAAACAAGTTACACTGTATGATTACACACACACGCACACACACACACTTTCTGATATAATCTTACTTTTTGTTTACAGTTAAATTCATGATATACAAGCAAAGAGAGAATATTTAATAATCCGCAGTTAGTCACTAACATTAAAAAAACTGTCTGGAACAACAGTAGACTAGATCCTAAGATCCGATCGCACCAAATGCAGAGTGAGCAGGGGATCGATAGCAGATCCTTACTGTATCCATGCAGCTATGCAAGTAACCTCTCCTATTGCTTGCACTAAATCGTTTGCCCCTACTTGTGACTAAACCTGTCCCCCCTGTCAGAAGCTGATGAAAGTCTCAAACTTGTAAGTCTGGATCTAGTAGATTTGGGCCATGATTGGGGTGATTGCATGTGTGCATGCGCAAATCACGAAACTGGACATTTTCTAATCCAAAAACACGTAAAAAGCTGGTCCGGTTCTATTGTACTTAATGCAAGACAGTCACAACTATTGTTTTGTATGGTTTTTAATAGGTTTTCCATTTTGCATTTATATTTATATAAGTTATTTATGAAAAACTGACATTTGTATGTAAACTAACAGTTAAGTACAAAAAGCAAAGTGAAATGTTTATATAAAAGGAAAGGTAGCAGTGGAATAATACAAGATCATATTTTTGATTTACGCATGCAATTCATTGTATCCAACATTATCATATCATAGACATTATCGTCACAGACATCATCATATAAAAAAGTATACTCATTTTTGGGTCAATGGAGCAATATTTCATTATTAAAATAACATAAATAAATAGTTTAAAAAGAAACACTTTTCCATTGAATCTAGGTCAGCGAGCTGAACATGCAGATTTTTACTGACGATAAATTACATTGCCAAAAGAGAATTGTTGTCCCCTGACTCAGCCTCTTATGTTTTATATGATGAATACATGGCACGCAAACATTCCTAGCTACTAAGAGAACATCTGACATTAATATTTATACAGCTTGCGTTTGAAAACAAACTGAATAAGAAATACTCACCTGAACTTTTTCAATGTTTTAGTTGTGCAAATAAACAACTAATTAAATTTGTTTACAGTGGTAACTATTGGAAAACTAATAGCCAAGTTCCAGTTCAAGATGAATGAAATGTGGCCATTTGATGCTTTTTTGAGATCAGAAAAACGCTTGTGTTTGGCAACAACACTAAAGGCGTTTCCAATGGCAGGGTTGGATTAGACAGAGGGCCGCTGTCTTAAAGGCCGCGTATTCGCAATTTACATTGCAAGAAGTAACGTAGATTACGTTACAAAATTACTGCGCATGCGCAGTAGCACTTTCCTGAAAACTCCAGCCGCAAATGCAATGTGGCCGGAGCTCTGCATACGGGCCAGAAAGTTTAAGGCGTGCACACTAATTGGGAGCTGAGATCTATGTAAATTTTACATTAGGACATATTTATGCCATTACACCTTATCCAGATTTCTGAGCCATTCTTATCTTATATGGTGGCGCGACGGAAATCTTAGTAGATTTTAAGAAAGCCATTCTATTGGCTTTGGAGATTTGCTGCTGCTGTGCTCACAATTCCGAGCTCAGCAAAAGGGGAAGTCTGAATTTTCCATCTTCTGCAAAATATGGACATGATAAGAGTTAAGGCTTAAACACACCAAATTCATTCATTATTTAAATGTTTTTTGTAAACAAAAGCCATTACATGCAAAACAATTAAAACTGCAGCCGCACTGTAAGTGGGCACCCAGTTCCTGAAACATGGGTGGCTGTTACAGTTTAACACCTGGGGTCTGGTATGTACAAACAATGGGCTGGATCCAGACTTAAGTAAGTGCTTGAAATTAGTTACTCCTGGGCTAAACCATGTTGATTGCAGGGGATTCGTATTTCATCTGTTGAAAGGTGATGCTTCCTATCCCAAGTCTAAATAACAGTGTGATAGTAAAGCTGGTCAGTATCTGTGTGAAGTAAGCAATTAAAAAATATATCCCTGCATGCAAAGAATACAATTAACTTGACTACCTTGCAATCAACATGGTTTAGCCCAGGAGTAATTCATTTCAAGCACTTACTTAAGTCTGGATCCAGCCCAATGTGCCTATCGCTCTGAACCAAGCCCTATGCCAAGTGCTATTTCTAGGGATTGGTGAGCCATCAACTGTACAGAGGGCCCCCCAAACTATCTTAAAGGAGGTTAAGATGCTCCATTGTCAGGTGCACTTAATTGTACTGCTCATCCGCTCAGTTTTTATGACAGTTTAATTCTGAGCAGTACCACCACTGCTGCAAGGGATTGGCTGAGTAAAAGCTTGTGTGTTCTGAGCATACTAGTCCTCACTGAAACCCCTTTCACATCACCACCAAATACCCAGGTTTTTTGGCAAAAACCGTGCAGGACGTGAGTTGCGGCGGGTTAAAGGGTTTTTTATTTTTCAAAGACCTCCCCCACGGATTAAAAGCTTGGAAGATCAGATCCTAATCAAGATGATAAGTACTTATTTTTATTTTTTTCTTTTTCAAAGACCTCCCCCACGGATTAAAAGCTTGGAAGATCGGATCCAATTCAAATTGGTAAGTACTTCTTTTTATTTATCATTTTAATGTCATGATTTTATTTATTCATTTTATGCGTTATATCATCTTTTTATTGTTAGGGGTATTCAATGTCATTATTGTTTTAGTATTTGGGGTATTAAATGTAAATATTGTTTTATTATTAGGGGTGTTCAATGTCATTATTGTTTTAATATTTGGGGTAATAAATGTAAATATTGTTTTATTATTAGGGGAATTCAATGTCATTATTTTTTTTATAGGGGGGGGGCATTAAATGTTAAGTATTTTTTTTTGTGTTAGGGGCCGGCCCTATATTTTATATAGTAGCTAGGAGGGGTGTTAATTTGTTTTTTCTTGCACAGGATGACAGGGCATGCTGGTGCTTGTGGTTCTCCAAGCACCTGCATGCCCTGGCATCCTTGGGCATACTGATGCTTGTAGCACTACAAGCATCAGCATGCCCTGCCACACTAAAACCCAGGAAATTCATTGGTGATGTGAAAGGGTCTGACCCAGGAATTTCCCGGGTTTTTGTGCGCTTAAAAGGGTCTTTTTTTTTTACCCGGCATCTCTTCCCGGAAAAACCTGGGTTGAAAAACCCGTGTTTTTTGGAGTTGGTGATGTAAAAGCAGCTTGAGGTGATCTTTCCTGGTTCCTCCCCTTTGCCGATGGTTGCAATACTTAGTCAATCAGCTCTCAAGATATGACAGCTGATTGACTGAGCGTTAATTGTAAGCATCTCTACTAAGAAGTACACAAGCCACTGCTCAGCTGTGATTTATTGCGTTGGGGCAGACTCCAACTTGATGCAGAGCTGGCATATTTTTGGCGAGATATAGTCACAATGGTAAGGAGTATGTGGCTTGAAAAAAATCTGGCTAGTCATGAAACAGTGGGGACTAGAGACACAGGACCGGTTTCTTACCTAAGTATTTTTCATCTTAAGAGCGTAGTTACCCGTGTTTAGCTATTACGCATATGTAGTAATTATTTTACGCTATCTACGTACCATTTTGATATTTAGATTACGTACATGTGGGATTGGAGACACGTGGCAGTATAAAAGAGAGTGAGTGTTGGAGACAAGAGGGACAGAGAGTGGTGGGGGAAAAGACATGCATGATACACAGTGGTGATTGGTGACTTTTGAAGACTTTGAAGACGTTGATTGTAATTGTTAAACTTGTGAAACTATGGTTTTTATAAAAACATATTTGAGCAACAAAATGGTCACCACATTTAAAAACTAGCATGCTTTAAGTTTTCTGACTTGTGAGCAGCTGTGAAGTCTAGAAGGGCATGCAGTGCACTGACACGCTTATAATGTTTGTTGATTGTTATTATACCCACTTACTAGTGCAGCCTTGCCCTCCCTTCAGAAGCTTTCATACGTGGTATTTTTCAGCCCGGATAGAGCAGATTGTAGCGATAAAGATACAGGTAGCACCGATGTATGCACATAACGCAAGCAGATCAAATCTGAACTGAACACATAGAAATCAGGGAAAATCAAAATTCTGAATCTGGTGTAAAATTTGAGATGATTTATCTCAACTTTAAATTGCAGATTAAAACTGTTCAGTATTTGTGCCCATTTGCAAAATAAGTCAGTAATTTTCCAGGACTATAAACATTCAATTCATTGCTGTTACCTTAAAAACTGGTTTATCCAGGATCCATTCAGCAAGTCGGCTTAAATTCTTAGAGGTACTACAGCTAACATCCCCCTTTCACATTTCTGCCTTATATCATATAACAAAACCCTACACTAGCTTACATCCTATTAAAATATTAATAATAACAACAACAGTAATTATTATTATACTAGTCTAAAGCCCGTCATAAAGACGGGAAAAAATATTCCCCATTCATTTCTCTCCAGCATCCCAGTATTCTCCATCATGTGTCTCCAGCCTCCCAGTATTCCCTATTTATGGCATTCCAGCTCCCAGTATTCCCCATCATGCTTCTCCAGTTCCGAGTATTCCCCACATGTCATTCCAGCTTCCAGTATCCTCCATCATGTCACTCCAGCTCCCCAGTAGTCCTATCATGTGTCTCCAGCCCCCAGTATCCCCATCATGTCTTTCCAGCTCCCCAGTAGTTCTATTATGTGTCTCCAGCCCCCCAGTATCCCCCATCATGTCTTTCTGGCTCCAAGTATCCTCCATCATGTCTCTGGTCATATGGTGGCTGCTGCGCCAGTGCTGGAGAATGGCTCCTGCTTCACCGGACAGACTTCGGGAACTCCCACTTGGTGTCCAAGGAAGTGAGTGAGGGACAGTGGTTCCCAGAGAGAGGAGCGGGGAGAGCCTGGATGGGGGAGGAGTGGGGCAGGAGGGCAATAGGGTTATTGAGGGAAGAGGAGGGCATGATGAGGGTAGAGAGGTGAAGGAGGGCATGGTGATGGTTGGGGGTAGAGAGGTGAGGGTTGGGCACGTTATCAGCCCTGTGAAGCCAGTGAGTCAGTGTGCTCCCATCTGGACTTCAACACTACTCGGCGGTAAGTTAAAAATAACCGGAAGGTACAGTGAGGGGAGGGAGGCAGTGGGGCACTGGGACAGCAGCTATTCTGCTCCTAGCCCATGTGCAGTAGCAGCACAATGGAGTGGGTGCTACTGTACATAACAGTGAGGAGCAGAATGGCTTTTATAGATAGAAAAAAGTACTATCTTGCTACTGCCTTATAACAATACCAACCATTATAGATTTATGCTGAGTTGCTACTCCTCCTGCCATAAATACATATTACTACATCTCTTCCAATTATCCCCTGTTCACTCACCTAATACTCCTCTAATTACTCCTTACCTCCTCCCTCATTGCCCCCTGCATCTGCATAACCCATATCATTACCCGCCTGTTCTCTCATTCCCCCCCTCATTATATCACCCTGTAGCCTCAATATACTCCTCTGTACCCTCATTATATCATCCAGTACCCTCTATATACCCCTTGTACCCTCATTATGTCCCTCTGTACCTTCATTATCAGCCAATACCTCTATATATACCCCCTGGACCCTCATTATATCCCCTTGTATCCTCATTATATAACCCAGTACCATCATTATACCCCCCTGCCTCCAATATATATTCACTGTACCCTCTATATAACCCCTGTACACTCATTTTATTACTATATACCCTCATTATATCAGCCAGTACCCTCTATATACCCCCTATACCCTAAATATATAACCCAGTAGAGAGTGGGCGGATAAACTATTCTCATGGAGACGCCAAGCCAACTTCCACCAATCAGGAGGTGAGGGGCGTGATTGGCAGTATATAGGATACATGGTATATTGACATACTGAGTAACAGAGGTGCCCAGGGAGAGTAGCGGGTATGAGTCGGGATGTTGGAGTGGGGCAGAAGGGCAATTTGGTTATTGAGGGGAGAGCAGGGCATGGTGAGGATAGAGAGGTGGAGGAGGGCATGGTGAGGGTTGGGGGTAGAGAGGTGATGGAGGGTTGGGCACCTAATCATCCACGTTCGGCCAGTGAGTCGGTGCCCTCCTGCCTATACTTCAGCAATACCCAATGTAACAATGGCCAAAGTTGGTACAGTGGGGCGCCAGGGCAGCAGCTATTCTCCTCCTAGCCCATGTGCAGTAGCGGCGCAATGGAGTGGACGCTACTGCGCATGAGTATAACGGAGAGGAGCAGAATGGCTTATATATATATATATATATATATAGATTGTATAATATTATATCCTTACATATAATTCAGTATTCTGCCTGCACAGCCTTAAGGAGGTCTTAAGCACTCCTCCACACGTACAGTAGGAGAGCAGGGGAAGTGCACTGTACATATGGTACTTAGGATATTAAATTTGCTCCTACATCTGGATCCGGTTCATGGATATCTGTTACAATTAAGGTAAATATTCTTTATTCATCATGTCCATTTCCTTTCAATAGAAATGTGATCAAAAGACCTTCATATGCTGTATTTAAAATGCTTCAGTTTTAATATACATTTTGCAGCTGCACTGTGGTAGTCCCGCATTTCATAAACCAAATTATTTTGTTTATGTCAGTTATTTTCTGCCGTAGCTCTCTTATATGGACTTGGAAGCACCATGTAATTCTCATGACGCTGAAATGTCAGTTTAACTGGGTTACCGACCTGCCACTGTAGCAGCTTTTCCCATTTCATGCATGTAACTATTTTTTAGGTGCTTTGCAGCTAATGTTAGATTGTTCTGTATTTTCTTAACATGATAATCCAGATGTATGTACAGCAATAGGATTTACCAATATTTATCCTTCTGATGCCCTTTTAAATCTCATCTTCCTTCTGGTGATTTAATGCCAAGCTTCTTCAACTCATCACAAATAAATTTGCTTCCTTTCTGTAAACCTGATCCAGGCTTCCATGTGTACGCACAAAGGTCTACAAGTCGCACAGAGGACAGTGAACGCCTATGTCACTCCCATCTCGGGTGTCCAGAACCCTACTTTAATTTCTCAGCATGGATCCATTTTTGTCTGAACGCAGATCTGTGCGGAAGTCCTCATCTGCCTGCCTGTCCAAATCCGTGGTGATTAGGCACGCAGATTTTGGGGAATGCCCTGTCAGACAGATCTCCTAGTTCTGTACGCTAGGAGATCAGTTACATAACACCTGCCTGGGCCATAGCGCAGAGTATGAGATGTCACTGACCAAAAAGGAGGTAAATCGCATAGTGGATTAATGCAAATTTCTCAACTACAGACACTGATTTATTATGTAAACAGACATATAATTGAAATCATTAGGAATGGGTGGTATAAGGGGGCTAATATTAAAGGTTTGCAATGTTTTAAAAGACAAAATGCAGAGAAAACAGGATTTTATCTATCTTTCAACCTCTTAAATATAAAGCTTACAAAGTTCTATAGATGCTACTGGGGTCTTATGTAGCCATTAATGTAGCATGTAACATTGTGCATGACAAATGAATGTCAAGACAGAAAATTTACCACATTTGCAAATATAATCCCAGTCACCATAAAGAAAAGGGGCACCCGATATTTTTAGGTTGGTCAAGGGTTAAGATTCCATTTTAATATTTGACACTAAATCACAAAATGTTATGTGCCCTTGGTTCACAGCACTGTGCCAATCTAAGGACTAATAACTAAGCATTAGTTCATATGATCATGCCACAAAGTGTAGGTAGCGTCCCTAGAACATCCATTACTCCCTGATGCCCTTTTAGTCTGTTTGAGGAGGGTGGGAAATTGCCAGTGAAATTTGGACCCCCTTACTTAAGACTAAGGGGAGGAAGAAAATAATGAAGCAACAAGCGAAATATGCATTTTAGAAGTCTTTACTTATAATGTGGAAAAGAAATCCCTGTATTTAGAAATCCGAATTCTCAGGCCTTACAGATAAATCTCAATATCCATTTTTATAACACCATTAACATGCAACAGTGCAACATGATGACATGGGGTATTTAGCACAAACATGTTTGTAAATCATGGCTGTATTTTTACTGCGTCAAAGCTTTATACATTAGAACATCTCCAGCCAATGCAATGATGGAGATGAAGCAAGCTGTAGGGGGGCTGCCATTAGCACTGAAGTCCTATCTTTAGCACTACTACATTTGTTGAATCTTACAACCCCGTTTCTCCATACAGAATATGAGGGACAGGAAGATAACCCTGATAATTCTGCTTTTTACAAAATGACAGGAAGTTATAACCACTAATTAAGACAATGAATGAATACACCTATGGCTAAATGAATTTGCAGTTGTGCTTGCTTTACATGCACCCACTTTTAATCCTCAAACTGCAACCAAAAAACTAAAATCTAAATCAGTCCCTACATAGTTAAGTCATCTCCTGAAAGTACATTTTGTTTGATTGGAACTGTGAGAATATAAAGTTTTCTATTCTCAGTAGGCAGAAAAACGTGATAATGAAAGCATCAAAAAGGAAAACAAAAGTACACAAAAACCTATTCTACAAATAGTAATTTATTTATATCAATAATGAAGAAAGCTTTTTAAAGGGTTGCTAGGAAACTGTAATCACAAATATACAGCTAACAACAAGTGTGAATCAGCATGATTTCATACTGCAAACAAAGGCCAATCCAAATAGGCCTGCTTGACTTCCATTAGAGTAATATGTTGGAAGTTGGTGGAGAGAAATTAGGTAGACATAGCCTGTTCTCTCTGTGCTTTTATTTTTGTTTTTATTTTATTGTTTCGTTACAACACATCACAACAAGTTGAAGAAGTTTGTGTAAGGTTCTAATTTGTTTGGCACAGCAGCAAGATAGTTTGGCATATTTAGCTTTATCAATCATATATATATATAAAATGAAAATCTTTTATTGCTGTATTCATTTTATTTTTATATATTTTCAATAAAGAGCTATGGGAAGAGTAACACAAACTTTTATATAAGAGAATAATATAATCCGTTTATTAAAAATTACTAGCTTTCGTATGGGCACTCTCAGACTGGTAATTTTCTTTTAATCTAATTCTATTTCAGTCCATATCTACCAATGTTTCAGTTACTTTCATCAGGGCATTAATCAAACAAAACAGTGCATATCAAATAACACCCCTTAAATAGAAATCTAACTTCAAGAGAAATCCAGCACCTGCGTGTGACATGTCCCGTCTGAAACCTCGTGGAGTCAGGACCGCCTGCCGCCCAGCTGTCTGACGTACTTCCGGCACACACCGGTAGTCATGGTGATCAAACAGTCACCCGTCCACACTGACCTGGCAGTCTGGCAGAGTCATCAGTTTACTAGGCAACCGAGTTAGGTCCCGACTCTCTTGGCTAACAAATTGGGAAAATGTCCATATGGTCCTGTAAATAACACACACAAAGTGAACTTTTACATAAAATGCATAATATATACAACATCAGTACTTCTTTATTGCACTTATGATAATTAATAGTAACGTGAAACATGTCATTTGTGGACCACATTTCATTAAGACTATCATTAAGTCCACATGCGTAATAGCTCTGTGTACCATTTAGCTCCCTTCTCTATAGCCTAGCCCTAAGACCCCCCTCCCCGCAGCCTGACCCTAACCCTCCCCTTCTATGGTCCTAACCCTCCCTTCCTAAGTGCCTAACCCTCCCCCAATACTAAATTGCCCCAGAGAGGTTAATCACGTCTCCGTAGCTGTCATCCGGTGGGTCTGTGAAAACGAATGGGCGAGAATGCCAATCGGCACACTCACCCATTCATAAAAAAAATTCTAAAATGTAACTTTCGGCTATCTCTATTTAGCAAAGCAGGCCATCGAACCGGAGACTGCAACTGATAGATGAGCCGGCGAAGGGTGGGTAGAGCCATTCTCTATGCGTAGTTTTCTTCTTAAGAATTCCTTCTTTAGAAGGAAACTACACACAGTAAGATAAAGTACGTCCCATTAGGTACCTTAAAACAGTGGGCGGGTTCAGGGCAGGACGAGTGAGATTGGTGCGGATCTGTCCAAACCTAACTCACTCTTAACTGGCCCAATAAGAGGCAAACTAGTACCACGGACAGAGCATATCACTCAAAAGGCAAACTACACCAAATAGAGAATATTGTGAATCTCTGCGCTCCCCTATTAGTGCTGCTCTAAGGTACTCACTAGGGGATTTCCTATAATCCCCACAGCAGTTTAATCAGAGATAAGTTGCAGGAAAATTTTCAATATACAAGCAATGGTTGTTTCACCTAAAAGCGCTCATACATGAAGATCAACCTGCAAAAATGCACTACTAATATCCAACTCACTATCATTTGTTCATCATCTGATGAAAATTGCCTGATAATTGAAATGTTGGTATACATGACCTACTGGCAATAACTAACCTGAGACGCACTTTTCAAATTAAATTGCAAGACTTGTGAGTGACTCCATTTGCTTACACCTCTATATTATATAAAAGCCGTTGTGCTCCTCACCATTATACACATCCGCAGCAGCGTCCACACCATTGTGACGCTACCGCGCATGTGTATTGGTCGAGAGCTGAATTGCTCTCCTCACAATGTCCCACCCCAAAGTGCTCCACCAGTCGCTACCACCCTCGACTTCACCGTGGCTCTACTCACCCATCCATGATACTGGCTCTAGGTCTCTTGTATTATACAGCCCTGCCCCTCCCCCTTGATACTGCCCCTGAATCCACCACCTCATTACACCACCGCCGACACCGCAAGTTCTCCTGTGCTAATACTACCCTCCCCCGGTCAGTGGCGTAACTAGCGTGGATTTTGTAGGGCTTGTGTTCTGGGTTCTGATGATGCCCAGTTGATGGGGGGGTCATTGGTGCCATGGGCATGTGTCTTACAAATACCCACAGCAGCACCACTGCCAATGTGGGGGAATCAGACTCCTCCCAAAATGGAGACCGGCCAGCAGGCAGCTAATACAGGAAGTTCCTGCATTTCAGCTACTCTGTGTAACTGCCTCAGATACTCATACAGGAACTTCCTACTGGGGGGAGTCTGGTGACATATGATGGGAGTTCTGGGGGTGTCTGGTGGCATATGATGGGAGTACTGGTGTGTAGGTGGTATATAATGGGAGTACTGGAGGAGTGGCTGGTGGCAAATTATGAGAATACTAGGTAGAGCTGGTAGTACATGATGGGAGTTCAGGGGTGTCTAGTGGCACATGATGGGAGTTCTGGGGGGGTCTGGTGGCATATGATTGGAGTACT
>WWET01003344.1:50702-63698 GCA_011038615.1 Limnodynastes dumerilii | reverse complement strand
CTATTTCATTTCTTCAGAGCACATTTGATGTTTGATTTTTTTATCAGCAAATTTTTAGGTGTATATAAATAGAAAGCACTAAGACACCCAGAAAAATATATATATATATATATATATATATATATATAAAATCTCTTAAACAACTATTTCTTCAGAGCACATTTGATGTTTGATTTTTTTATCAGCAAATTTTTAGGTGTATATAAATAGAAAGCACTAAGACACATTTACCAGAAAAATACATCTATAGGTGTCCACTTAGCCATTTATTCTGAAGTTACGTGCGATAAGAGATACAGCGGGTGGCGTAAATATGAACTCATACATAGCTCAGGATCTGGCCCACCATGTCTAAAGTTTAGAGTGTAGGTACTTTAAGTAAGAGTAGTAAAGTTAAAGTAATGTGGTAGGACAGCAAAAGAATATACATTATTACATGCTGTGGATTTGCAAGTCTGTTAAGTGTTTTATCTTCATACAGTTTACCAACTGTTTTTAGGGTATTGGGATTACAGAGTGGTCTTCTTGGTTACAGTACGTTAACTCCATTGAGCAATTCTTACTAGACTTCTACTATTCATAGCAGAATAACTTCTATTAGTTACTGTACAAATATTTACATCAGAGAACGATTATGGTAGGAATAGGAAAATAAATTTTATGTGTATTCTTGTGTGAATTAGTCCATTAGTGGGCATGTTTTGAAACATGTAAAGTTATCTGGTGCTCACTGGCATTTTGAAAAACAGTGTTTTCTTGTACAAATAACATTTTTATGTACAACAAATTTAAACAGCACATATATTACTTATTTTTGCAGTGATCGCTGAACAGTGAGTGCATATAAATGCAGCCAAGGCCATCTCATATCAGCTTAAGACATGGGCATTTTTGTTAATGGGCAAAAATAAGTAACAAATGTCTTACTGAAACAGTCTCTTGTTTTTTAAAAGTGCTGTTTAACTTTGTTGTACATGAAAATTTTATTTGTGCAAGAAAACATTAATTTATAGCTATAGCTTTTACTATTATGACTTCCACGTTGCGTGACATAAGTGTCTAGAGTTTATCCTTGTGGAGACTGGTATATAATTACTGTCTCAAATTGTTCAGCTCTTCTAATATATGTTTTGTAATATTTTAAAACAACCTTTGTTGCTAACAAGGTAACTTCTAAGCTAAAGACATGGGCCCAGATCCTGGGCTATGACCGACAGGAGAATTCCGCACGCAGCCTGTGTAATTCCCCTGTCAGCTATGATGTGCGCATGCGCACATTATAGCTACGCGAGTGTACCCACCAGCGTACGTAACAAAGTTGTGCACGCCGGCCAGTATGAAAAATGGGCCGGCCAGCAGGTTACATTTGCCGTATCTCCGCCGGCATTTAAGAAAGGGGATCGGACGGGGGAAGCCCTGTTATGGCTGCAAACCAAGTCATAAATTTTAAGGTAGGAATCTGGACACGTAAGTGTCCAGATTTTACTACCTTAAGCGGGTAGTGCAGGAGGCATGCACTCCCCGCTACGCTACCGTACTTAATGACCTTGCATGTCTGTAAGACGTGCGTAGGTCAGTATCTAGCCCATGATTACCAGGACAACGTGTAAACAATGTCTAGCTTAATTTGTAGCCATTGTCAACCAGGACAAATCTTTTAAAATGCACAGACACACACTGCGTGCGTGAGCCACTCCGGGCTTGGGTCACAGTCGGTACTAATATTTGGTACAGGATTAAGCATGATTTTTATAGATAGTGGCACTCTTTACTTATTTTATTCCTGGCCCCTGGAATGTTTATTGGTCCATAGAGTTAGTATACCACGTAGATCTCCCCCTTCAGGTGTCACTACCGATTCCAATTAAGAACAACATGTGTAAGGAAGTTCATCTTCCGATTTACTATTAGCCAATAATACATACCTGCAGGTCCTAGACTGGACAACGAAAATTACCTCTTACCTGGTCGCACGTTATATCTTAGGGCTGGGACTCTGTAAGAGGGAAGTAACAGTGGGTGTTTGATTGCCACGGTAATGCTGAAAACAGCACCGGGGATGGCATAATACACTGTCAAAACCTGTCATCTTAAAAAAAATAAAATATATATATATATATGAGATCAGTGGTCAAAGTGGAAATTTTAAAGTGGCGGTATGAAAATATAGCAATAATAGAAGTGAATGGAGATTTATAGCTTTTCTATTAAATCAATGGGAGAAGTGACGGTATGACGCTCCCCCATATACCCCCTCACTTTGAGCCCTGTATGAGATGAAGAAAAGTGGACCAGCGCAATGGAATGTGTAGCACAGGATAAAAATGTTCTCTGCTGTGACCAGAGTGCCTGGGGCTGCAGTCCTACAGATAACCTGATGGTGAGTCAGGTAAAACAATCACATGTGAATAAATAGTAGAAGGTCTGCACCAGGAGGACTTGGGGCCTGATCCAGCGCTACGAAAATTCGCACGACGGGCGAATGCGAACGTTCGCTCGGGCGTATCAGCGTACACGCCCCTAACACTCCCATAGTAAAGTCCCTGCTTACGGCGGCTATACCCTACACTGGGTACGCCCGTCGGCCGTACGAAAATTCGCAGAAAATACGCTGAGCGTACGGGCTTAGCACGCCCATACTGTACAATTTAAATGGCTATCCCCGCCTCCCTGTAGTAAAACGGGCGCCCAGCCGACCATCGTAAAAAAAATACGCCCCGCGAGCGAAAAATACGCTAACAATACGCCCGCTATTCGCTCATGACGCTCGGGCGACCGGAAGCTGTCATACTGGGCATGCGCGTTGCGAATTTTTTGCCGAATTTTCGCATACGCTCGTCGTACGCTCGCTTGCGATCGTTGCTCTGGATCAGGCCCTTGGAGAGGAGAAGTATTCACACACACACACACACACACACATATATATATAATAAGTTATTCTATTTTAATGTGAGATTATTTGATGGGGCCCCTTCTAATCTTTCTCCTAGGGCCCCACAAAACCTAGGGCTGTTTGTGATTATATATAATTATATTATATCCCTTATATCTAAATTTATTCAGAAATAATATACTTTTTCAACATTTGGACTTATTTTAAGATTTCATTTTTAAGAGGTTCTTTTAAATAAAAGTAGAGAGAGAAATCCTAAAAAAAAATGAACAGGCACCTGTGAAGAGTTAATTAGCAGATAATGGAAAATCTGCATGAACTTGGTTTTTGAGGATTACAAAATCTCACTAGGGACACAGAGATAAATGCTAGAGTCTTCTGCGAATGGTTATTATCTCAAGTTGAAGAGATTGGTCTCTAGGCACCTCTTGCTGTTTAGTGAACTAATTTTGGACAGTGTCAGCACATGCTGTTCTCCATGGCTAGACCTGCTCTCTAATCACAAATAGTGTTTGATATGTGAAATTCATTTAAACAATATTGTAATTAGTTTTAATATCTATCTTTTTTTTTATTTTTGTTTGCTACTAAACCACTTTAATGGTTCCTCTACTACATAAAAAAGTCTATCCATCATCTACAGTGCACAATGAGACATCATTTCAACGGGATATCCATTGGGATTTGGTTGACCATTATTCTTTATAACAAAGAAGAATGTACACAAAACAGTCCATATACTCTTAAAATCTACCTCACAATTTGTCTTGGGACAGTGCAAGCAGTGAAGCATGAGTTAGCAGGTTCATTTAATGTATCTCTAAATAACATTTAAAGTACTTTGTAGTGTTAATAGTTTGTACTCAAACTCTTGCTTTTTTCTGCTATCAATAGGGATAAATTATGGTCTGAAATATACTTGAATGCCTGACAGAACTGCTTCAAGAGCTTATGCCATTAATATTACATTGTATAAAATAAATCACTGTAAAGTTCTGTGAATGTACCAGTGTTTAAATAAACATTTCAAAACCCACTGATTCAGGTCTTGCCATTGTCTTTGTAAGCATTAACCTCTTCAGGGATACTGGCACAAATATGCACGGTTACTTTTATTTCAAAATAACGGTTATCTTTAATTGCAAACATTTAGAAGATTAAATATATATGTGGTTCAATATAATCAATATTATAATCTATTTACAGACAATGCATTTATAATTTCTGTGCATTTTATTGGGACACATTACAAATGTTCCATGAAGAGATAAAGGGCAAGATTTACTAAACTCGAGATTGCCAAAATCACCACTGTTTGCTAATTTTTAATGGCGATTTTGAAATCTCATATTTACTAAGGGTGAGTTTTGCTATCAGATCGTCAGAGATGAGTTTTTTTCCAAATCGCCCTTGTTGAGCTATCTGTGGCGATTTTTCCCATTCATGAGATGCAAATCTCAGATTTAGGCGTAAGTTGTAAACTCACTGTAGAATGGGATAAAAAATCGCCACAGATAAAAGAGGTGGGGGTGATTGTCGATTTCATTAACATCGGCACTCATCCCCTGAAAAAACCCATCTGCCTTGTTAAAAAATATGTATTATCTAATTTACATTGTTGCCGTGGCTACCAATTAACCCTTAGCATGCTGTGCCATATAGTACCATAAGCAGCAGCATGGAAAGGGTTAACAGCATGGGTCGGCATACAAAATCACCCAGAACGTAAATTACATGAAGCACTGTCCCCCGATCCTAAAATAAATGTTAAAATGTCCCCCTTTACTACGATAAATTAACTGTTCTCCGTGTACTAGATAATAAAATATATGTCCTCCGTCAAATAAATAAATAAATAATTGTCCTCCGTTTACTATATAATAAAATATATGTCCCCCGTCAAATAAATAAATAAATAACTGTCCTCCGTTTACTATATAATAAAATATATGTCCTCTGTCAAATAAATAAAAAAATAAATGTCCTCCGTATATAATATTAATCAGTACATGTTCACCGTGCCATAAGTAAATCAATAAATGCTCACCGTGCCATAAATAATTAATTAATTGTTCTCCGTATCTTATATAACTAAATAAATGTCCTTTGTATACTGAAACCTATTCAATAGCTAAAATAAAAAAATGTGGAAAGGCTGTCCGCGCTAGAATAACTATAAGGAGTACCTTAATATATAATAATGTCCTTAATAGATCCGTCCGTCCTGTAGTGTACAGTCACTGATATAAGTCACATAAACAGTTGAAGAAGTTCAAAAAACGTTCCTTTTCTCTCAGTTAAATCTGTAGTTCTTAAAAGAAAGAGAGGAATCTAGCGTAATACAGTTTGACCTTCAAGTAAGTATTGTTCTTCAAAAATTTATACTCACAATATATGTGTCTTGTTAAATAAACTAAAGAAATATTTGGAAACAAAAGATGCGCTAAGTATGTAGTATACTTTATTATAAATGATGTTATTTTTTATTTATATCTAAGATATGAAAAAGCTGCTGTTTGTGAGGAGTGTGTTTTCTCCTCAATACCCCCAACAAAGGGTGTACAAAACTAAAGAAAAAAGGGAAAACAGCGCTAAAGGAAAGTAAAATAGTTTTTACTTTTTACTTGGTCTTACACCTCTATGCAAATTTATGTTATAATGTTAACTGTTCTGATGGTTGACTTTGAACAATCAGGAATGGAGAACGGCACAAGAGCTATTAAAGGGAAAACAGCGCTAAGGAAAATAAAATAAAATAATTTTTACTTTTTGTTTGGACTTATACCTCTTTGCAAATTTATGTTGTACTGTTTACTGGTCTGATGGTTGACTTTGAACAATCAGGAATGGAGAACGGCACAAGAGCTATTTCCTCCCCAGAACTTCACACATTATATGCCTCCAATATAGTGATATATCTGAATATACCTGCGGAATTTGCCAACATCACGCAAGGTGCTCTATATTATAATTACTTATCAGTACTGCTGGACATAAATAGGGATTGGTGTTCAAAGTGACATTCATCACTACAAAAGCACTTTTTATTTGTCATTATTTTATATTTCTTATCAATAGATTGTATGGTTTTAGCATTTGGTGCTCTAAGAATAAAATATTTTGTCTGGAAATAGCTCTTGTGCCGTTCTCCATTCCTGATTGTTCAAAGTCAACCATCAGACCAGTAAACAGTACAACATAAATTTGCAAAGAGGTATAAGTCCAAACAAAAAGAAAAAATTATTTTATTTTATTTTCCTTAGCGCTGTTTTCCCTTTCTTCTCTTGTTAAATAAACACCTCAAAAGGTCCTTTTTCCAGGTCCTACGGGTTCTTATGGAGTCTCATTCCCCAGATGATTCCCACTTTCCTCCTAGGACTTTATCCACCGGACCGGAAAAGAGACAAACCAAAACCTCTCGTGCAATCCTGCAAATACTCTGTAGGTATAAAACCTCAAACCAGGTTACTCACATGAGTTTCCTCTTGTATAATAGCATGTCACGATATGCTGTATGCCTGATGTTTTTCTACAGGGTCTTATGTTGGTGTTCACAAGTGTTTCCCTCTTCAGACCGGTACCAACAAATAAAAGAAAAAAGAAGAGAACCCTGTGTAGAAACCTCACAACCAGGTAAGTCCCTGTCTAGGAGGGTAATATACTCACAGAGGGGAATTTCTTATTCCTCACAGGATCCCGATGCTGCAATTTGAAGGGGGTCCTTAAATCCTATAAATATTCCTTTAAGGAGTAAAAAGTATAGGACCTCCTCCTTTGTCCGCCGGCACACTAAAGGTGATTCCCCATGTGTAAAACTTCCAATGTCTTTATTTATAACAAATTGAATATCTTCCAATAAAATCAATTTTATAAAACAAATAAAAATTGTGTGCAATCTCCCCTAAAACTTGGAAGTACTGCCCCTAGTTCCAAAGTGCCGCTATTAGTGCCGCTCTCAAAGATGACCAGACACCCCTTCCTCAAGGAAAGCTCCTAAGGGCCCTATGCGCTTACCTATACAGGGGGGGTAAATGAGACACAATGCTGCAACTAAGGAACACAGGAGAACCTACTGACCAGCAACCTACCGCCAACGCGTTTCAAACACGTGTGTGTTCTTTCTCAAGACTAGATTGTCAGGAGACTGTCTTCCAGTGTATTTATCCTTCTTGCTTGCCTACGTGGTCTGTTTACTTCCACCACGTGTTACTGTCTTCAAAAATGTGTTAAAAAACGTAAAAATATACATTCTTAAATTCTTCTATGCAAAGACCTATTTGGAATTCCTATATACATTATTGTTTCTCACTGAGATAGATCCCATTTTAATCGGTTGTTCAGGAAGGGAAGTCCATGGTTTGCTGTGACTCCTACCTACGTCACATGTTTCCAGTAGCCACGTGTTGTCAACTCCAGAAATACATTAAAAAACATTAAAATGGTGTGTTCACTAGTTATTCCTTCCCAAAACTAAAAGAGGGATTCCATAATTATTACAATTTGTCCAATATAATATGTTCCAGGTTCGTTCATAAAGGGTGCCGTCACTACCTGTCACCGTCTCCCAATTCCCCTAGTATAAAGTGCACTCTCCACTTCCTTCTATTTTTATGGGTCCTGTTGGTACTATGGACCAGAAGGGAAAAGGGTCCACAGATGCAGATGCAGCCTCCCTCACCACCGCCATGTCAGGGTGTAACGCATCCACCCGGAGATGGAGACACCTATCCCCATATAGACCCCCAAAGTGAATGCTCTTACCGATCCCCAATGTCCATCTCAAACACTGAATGTCCGAAGAGGAGACGGGGACAGCAAACCCCCCGCTGCGGAGGACGTACAAGACCTCCAGAGGGGTGGGAGACATCAGCCCCGCTACTGTGAAGAATGTCCGCATCCCGTACTAGGACCGATGGACAAGGATCCGCCTCTTCATTCAAAAATTCCATACACTACGTAAAACCCCCTAAATAAAAAAGGATCTTAAAACTAAAAAGTGATTTATGTGAATCCCAAGAGTGCATGAATTAAGTGTGTGAATATGTTTATGTGATAAAGAATTGTGAGTATAGGTAAAGAAGGGAAAATATAAAAAAAGAAATGTGAAGAAAATAGTGAGGAAATAAATGGCGTGTAATGTTAAGAAGAAAGGATAAACAAACATAATGAAAAGGTGAAACTGGATATCATATAAGTGGATATCATGTATGATAAAGAAAAATTGTGGGTGCAATAAAGTAATGAAAAGAGGAAAAGTGATGGTGATGGTAATGAGATAGAAAATACAATAATAGAGAAAATAAAAATAATTATGAAAGTGAAACAAAATAAAAAGTGTTGCCTAAAAAAACATGTAATATTGGTGAGATGGGAGTGAGTGATGTTGTATATGAGGAATGAAGGAGTATAGTAAAATATCTCTGTGTAAAAAATGTGTTGTAAAATTAATGAAGAATTTAAACCAGAATGGAATGTGAGAAATAAAAATACAAAAAAAAATAAAACATCTGCGTGAATGAGTGATAGCGGGTATGTACTATTCCAAGAACCACTTAAGCTCGAACATAGAGTTCAAGCCCTTGGGTGATAGGGAATCCAATTGAAATATTATGGCCATCTCCTTCTTGGCCAGAGTGCTTTTGATGTCTCCATTCCTTCACGGTCGTTCTACTTTGCTAACCCCTATACATTTGGTGATTTCTTCTACCTTACATCCATGTATTTCTCTAAAATGATTAGAGAGGGGATGCTTGGGGTCTCCCTTCTTAATGTTCCTCAAGTGCTCACTCCAGCGTTCCCTCAAACGTCTTGAGGTTCTTCCCACATACTGGAGTGAGCACTTGCACTCTATCACATACACACAGTTAATACTGTCGCATGTGATAAAGTTTTCTATCGTCTGGATATGTCCCGTACCAGTTGCCACAAAATCTGTCACTTTTCTTTCTGTCATTTTTACTGCCCTACATGTGGCACAATTGCCACATCTATGGAAGCCCTTACTTCCTATGTCAGATCTGTGGCTGGGCTGAGAAGTGTTGCTTCTAACTAAAATGTTTTGAAGACTTTCTGCCTTCCTATAAAGGAATTTGGGTCTACTGCGGATCCAACCCTCCAGTTCCTTGTCATTCCTCAAGAGATCCCAATGTTTACTGATGACTCTCTCGATCTGTTTATGCTGTTGGCTAAACCGGGTTATAAATGGTACATTGCTCTGGCATGAGTTATTTTTCTTCTTCCTTTTTTGTTTCAGGAGATCCCTCCTACTCATTCTACCCACTTTGGCAAGGGTCTCTTTGATTTTAAATGTCTCATAGCCTTTTTTCTCAAATTGATCTAAAAGAACTTCACCCTGTGTGATGTATTCTTCCTCTTGGGTACAATTCCTCCTGATCCTCACTATCTGACTCTTAGGAACAGAGTCAAGTCATTGTTGATGATGCCTGCTCTCTATGGGGATCAAGGAATTAGTATCAGTGGGCTTCCTGAACAACTTAGTTCTCATTCTCCCTTCCTGAATAGATACGGATAAGTCCAGGAAGTCCACTGAATCTTCACTAATATCAAAAGTCAACTTGATACCCCAATCATTCGTATTGAGGTGGGTACAGAACGATTCCAAAGATGACCGGTCTCCCTTCCATAGGAAGATCACGTCATCAATGTATCGTTGATACATTATGAGATGATCTTGAGCTCCTGGATGAGTATAAACGAACTTCTCCTCCCAGTAGGCCATGAAGACGTTCACATATGGGGGAGCGAATTTCGTCCCCATGGCCGTACCTGTCTTCTGGAGGAAGAAGTTCCCATTAAACCAGAAATAATTGTTCTGGAGTATAAGCTTTATGCTCTCCAAAACAAACCTCATCTTCAATTCCGGAGTGCCCATCCGTCCCAACATCCACTCAACCGCCTCCAGGCCTCTGTTGTGTTGTATCACCGTGTACAGTGAACCGTCGTCTCCCGTCACCATAAATGTCTCCTGTTCTATTTTCACCTGCTCCAAAACCCTTAACACGGGGCCTGTATCCTTGAGATAGGATTTAATATGGACCATCAGGGGTTGGAGCAGTGAATCCGTCATTTCGGATAATCTGGCAGTGATGGATCCCACCCCCGAAACAATGGGTCTACCGGAAGGGCTCTCTTCATTTTTATGGGTTTTTGGCAAGGTATAAAATACCGGAATATTGGGATGGTCAGGTATTAGGTAATCCCTTTCCTCCTTTGTAAGGAACTCTTCCTGATAATATTTCTCGACTAATGCCCTAAGTTTGTACCTTATCTTCTCTGTGGGGTCCCCTTTTATCTTTACATACGTTTCAATATCTTGAAGAAGACTATAACAGGTATCGTCGTAGTCCTTTTTGTTATGACCACGATACCACCACCCTTGTCACAGGGTTTAATTATTATGTCCTTATTCTTCCTCAAAGATTCCAGGGCTTCTCTTTATTTCTTTGAGATATTGCTGTTACTTTTCCATTTCAAATTTATTTTTCTAAGATCCCTTTTGACTAATTCGCCAAAAGTGGTTATCCAGTTACCTTTCATGTGATGGGGAAAAAAGGTGGAGGGTTTACTGAAAACCTTTTTATCCTCCTGTATAACTGACTCCCCTGGTGTTTCACTCTTATACACGTTCTTTTTACTTTGGGACTCCTCCTGCTGTTTAAAAAAAAATTTCAATGTGAGTTTCAAAATAAATTTCTGTAGGACGATGAACAACTGAAAATCATTGATCCTGGCAGTAGGAGCAAATTTTAAGCCCCTGCCCAGGACCGAAAGTTCATCTTCCTTCAGAACATAATCACTTAAATTGAAGATTCTTGCCGGCTCCATATTTATTTTTTCTATGTTTATTCTCCATTAATGTACTTCTGTTTTTATTTTTTATCCTCTTTTGATGGATCCCTCCCCTTTTGCCCCTCTTGTGTAAATGGTGAGAGGCCTTTACCCTAAAAAATATGGGTATGTGGATTCTCTATTTCTCCCTTGCCACCCTGAATGTCCGAATCCCGATAGTCCGTTCCTATAATTTGGATAATTGGATCTTTCAAATCCAGGATATCTGTGAGGGGGATGGCCAGAAAATTGGGGGTATCTTCTATACTCCTGTCTGTAATTCTCCAAATACCCTCTATTGTCCCTTCTCACGGAGGGTTCTCTTCTTGTTTCCCTGTTAGGGGGATCTCCCCTCCTGTAACTTGGGGACCTTCTCTGGTGCCTCCTATTTGTTCTTCCATGGCTACTCCCCCGGGTCCTCCCCGACCGGGATCTCCCCTGGTGTTGATCATCTCTACTATCCTCATTTCTCTCATGGTATGCCCTCCTAGTTGGTGCCTTACTGCTTGAACCTCGGGAGGTATCCCTTCTATCTCCCCTACTTCTCCTCCTATTCCTTGATGTTTCTCTCAAATGTCTTCTCCCTAATGATTCCTCTCTACCCCTTCTGATGGTATCATTAGAGTTCTGTTCCTGGGGGGGATTTGTTCTACCTGAGGTTCCTACCTATGACTTCTGGGTATGGGATTGGTCTTTCCTTTTCTCTGTATTACTCTAGATTCCTCTCTTTCTTTTGGGAACTACGGATTTAATTGAGAGAAAAGGAACGTTTTTTGAACTTCTTCAACTGTTTATGGGACTTATATCAGTGACTGTACACTACAGGGCAGACGGTCTGGAAAGAAATACCAACAAGATCTATTAAGGACATTATTATATATTAAGGTACTCCTTATAGTTATCCTAGCGCGGACAGCCTTTCCACATTTTTTTGTGTTGTTTTATACATTCCAGGCCTTACTGGTCTGTTATTGTACATTTGGGTATTGTAGGGTGTACAATCCCAGTGGTAGAGGAGCTGCAGCAGGGGGAAGCGCAAGTCCATAGGCTATATTTTTCCTATTCAATAGCTAGCAACTGACAATAGTTAGAATGGTCAAAATAGTAACTTTTACTTTTAAGTCTTTTCCGTTTTCCTATTTTCTTCATTTTTCTAATGACAATTAATTATCATTAATGCTTTTTCTGCAATGGATTACAATAAAGAATCTTCCAATATTATCAATGGATACTGAATTACCATCAAACCATTACTGGCAATAAATTAGGTGTATAGTTTTAAATAGTAATTATGAATGGTACCATTAAATAATTTATAGCGATTAACTAGTTGAATAGCTTCATGTAATATCAGTGAATAATTAATTACAATTAAGCGATTTCATACAATCTATTAAATAAACCTTTCCAATTAGCAAGTCGGAACAAACAAATGCTACCAAACAATTACATACAATCAACCTACTAAACAGCTTTAAATAGTGAATAGGAATAATCAAGTACTACTAAATAGTTACATGCAAACAATTAAATGATCGGTTTTTCTTTACAGCAAGTAGTAACAATATTGTTCCTTTCACTTTTTAATCAATTGTGTAACAGTTCCTGGCAATATACTCATATTGTTACAATTAACAAAATAACAGTTCCAGCTAATTACAATCAGGAATCACTTTTCACCAAATGAATAAATGGTTGCAGGAAAACTGATCAAAGTCTGGGTTGGAGGAATTTATAAAGTTATCTGTCTGTTTTTCTTATATTAGCACCCCAAAGAAGAGAGCACAACTGCTGTAAACATGACTTTACAGCCTGCAGCGCCTCACTAAATTGTCTGTAGCATACAGTTCACACATTGCAGATTCATCTGTCTCCTCTCCCACAGCAAGGTTACATATGCCCCAGCTACGGTAGTGCCAGTTTCTTGCTATTTGGTTAGTCCTCCCCTACTTCATTAGTTTTCTCCTCCGACTCCTAATTCTAGCATATGGCTCCTTATCAGCTGGATTCTCCCTTCACAACAATCTAACTCCTGCTTTCACCACTGCTATGTCTCTCCGTCACTATTCTGCTCCCCTCTGTCTCTCCGGCTTCAATTGTCAGCTCTCACCACTCTTCAACTGCAGGCTTTCCTTCCTCTGCGGGTCTCTCTCTCCTTCTCTCAGCTTTCACCTCTGTCTCTCAGTTTAATGACTGTCAGTCTCCGTCTATTTTCTTACCGCTGCCTCTCCGCTGCTTTGGCTCTCCCTCTGCGG
>WWET01003344.1:38574-48840 GCA_011038615.1 Limnodynastes dumerilii | reverse complement strand
AATCAGATCAGATTCTAGCTCTCACTTTCCTATTACATACTAGAGAATGTAAGCTAGAATCTGATTGGTTGCTATGGGCAACATCTCCACTTTTCCAAACCCGTAGCTTAGTAAATCTGCCCCCCAGTGTTCCGTGCCCAGTGTTCTCCATAGCAACCAATCAGATTCTAGCTCTCACTTTCCTATTACATACTAGAGAATGTAAGCTAGAATCTGATTGGTTGCTATGGGCAACATCTCCACTTTTCCAAACCCGTAGCTTAGTAAATCTGCCCCCCAGTGTTCCGTGTGTAGCCCAGTGTTCTGAACATGTGTAGTCACTTAAAAACAGCTGATTTAAGCAAATAGCTTGCAGAGAGGAAGACGTAAGTTGTAAATCTTTTTATTTAAAAGAACTAAATATTTTAAGTTAATTAATTTTTTAAGGGGGGGGGGAATGACCAGGTAGTGAGATCTGGTTGTCTTCTGAAATCAAACAAACAAACAAATAAAATATAGATTTAGATATATTTAACATATTTAATGAACTTCATTGAATTTATGTAATCACAGTTTTTTTCCACCCTTACATACCCTTATTTTTTTATTTATTTTTTTTTATACTGAATTAAGTAGAATAAAAAGTCTGAAAGTAATATTTTTCTTTGTAAATTTACAAAAAATTATTCTAAAAAAGAACAAAAAAAAAATCTGTGTGTAATATATAACATTTAACATTTTTATGCCTATGGCCTATTTGCTGTAGTTAGTGTTAAGACTGAGAACTGGATAACCAGTATCCATAGGGAATAGCTACTAAACAATTTTATTGATAGAGTCACTAGTTCAGTAGAGATACCAGACATTTTGACGTTGGCACAGTATGTTGGATATGTCATGATATCCCTGGAGGTTATGAAGGTATCCTTGCTTCATACTTAATATGTTCTTATAGGTTTTTGAACTTTATTACTGGAGTGACAGATAACCCCCTAGATAAAATGAAGCTCAGTAAGGTTAGTAGGCACATGCTAGGGTCACCCTCAGCATATAATTTTTATTAATTCACAAATTTTTATAGCTGTAAGAATTTTTTTTACCTATCCCTTTAAACAAATTAGGAAACAGTGACTTTTATAAATATTCATTGTTTGAATACAATAATCTATGATGTATTTGTGTTGCAATTGATGGATTAAGACATAAATGAATAAGACCAGCCTCTTGTTTTTAAACTCAACTGAGCAAATCCAGACTTCCGTCAGAAGGCATTCTTTAAGCAGTCCCCTACCCTAAGGTTTCTTATGTGTAAAATCACATAAAATGAGGACACATTGGAAGTCTGGATATAATGGAGGGTGCTTAGCTTAGCTCTGTATTTACCATAATGTAAGTTCTGCCACTGGAAAGCCTGCAGATACACTTCCAATACGGATGTCTGGATCCAGATCCATGCTGGAAGTATGGTATATGTGTATGTGCTCATGCAAAGTACGATTATTTTTCTTTGTCATCGGAAAATGACCATTTTGCGTGATTGTGGATCTGATCAAATGTTTAATTTGTGACATACCACTAATCAAAGGTGAAGGACTTCTGTCCTATATTAAATTTATCTCTGTACAGGACCAACCAGAATGTCAAATGCATATTGAACAGGTTCCTGTGCTAAACAGCTGAGGCATTGGATCACCGGGCTGCCTGTTTCTCTATTGTGGTATACAGTTTTTTGCACTGGATCATCAGACTGCTAAGTATTTACCAATATCTTTTCATTCCAATAACCCAGTTCACATTTCAACCTCTATTTTCATCACTATATATATATTGATGAAAATAGAGGTTAAAATGTGAACTGGGTTATTGGAATGAAAAGATATTGGTAAATACAATATAGTCTGATGATCCAGTGCAAAAAACTGTATACCACAATAGAGAAACAGGCAGCCCGGTGATCCAATGCCTCAGCTGTTTAGCACAGGAACCTGTTCAATATGCATTTGACATTCTGGTTGGTCCTGTACAGAGATAAATTTAATATAGGACAGAAGTCCTTCACCTTTGATTAGTGGTATGTCACAAATTAAACATTTGATCAGATCCACAATCACGCAAAATGGTCATTTTCCGATGACAAAGAAAAATAATCGTACTTTGCATGAGCACATACACATATACCATACTTCCAGCATGGATCTGGATCCAGACATCCGTATTGGAAGTGTATCTGCAGGCTTTCCAGTGGCAGAACTTACATTATACATCATATACTGTTGGACATTCCATATACATTGCCTCATATGATATTAGGATTCCACAAGGAGATCAGTATTTTCAAAGAAGGACTTTAATAATTCATTGGGCACCTTCACAGCTTGCTCTAAGTTGTAATATTTGCACTTGATCTATTTATTGTCTTTTATTTGAAGTTTGTAAGTGATATCTGGAGTTTAATACTATTATTACATTCATGTTATTTTAGCTTGTTAATTTGTTATAATAAGTGAAATTTAACTAGCGCTCTCCTTTTGAGTTTTTTTTATTATTCTGATTGTCTGTGTGATATATATTACTGTATAAATTACCATTTTGAATATTGTTATTATTACTCATTTATTTTTTACATTTTCTAAAATATTTATTAGAGAAAGTACCATAAGAATTAGGAATAGCAAAGTGAACCCTCCATACAGGGTACTTACCTACAGGGATGATATTTTATCACACCCTAAGCCCACTGTCCCATCCAGACCTCCGATCTGTCCCCATTTTAAGTGAGGATGGATCAGAAATCTTAAGGTAGGGGTCTCTTTACGGAAGTCTTTGTGAGTGAGGGTAGTGGCCTGCCATGCACTCACACAGAAGACTGGATCTAGCAGGGATCTGATATCGGTGGTTTGAGCACAGTAGAAGTCTGGATCCGGTCCATGGAGATATATATATAATCTAACATGATTGCTCTTTAAAAAATAAAAGTGCAGGTTATTGCTGCTAATTGCATGTAAAATTATTTATGTATCATGTCCTTGATATGAGGACAACTTATGTTTATTCCTGGAGTTAAAGCTACAAAATATTATGGCTACAGATTTATTGAACTTTCATACTGTAGTATAAGATGTACATTTCCATTAGCCCAATGAAAGCTAGTTCATAAAAGAGCTTTACAATTATGAAGAAACAGCTTTAGAAAAATGGGACGTGTCAAGTGAGAAAGCAATAAAAACCTTTTTTTTTACCATGTGTTAATTGGCTTCAATTTTTGATTGGAATCAATTTTTATTATATGGCTGAAGAAACAACTTAAAAAGGAAAACATTTAATGCTACTTTTATTATGCCTGCTAAAACATATTTAAAAGTTGAACATTGAATCGATTGTTTACAAGAGCTATTCAAGCAGACAAGTTAGGTAATTAGAGTTTGGCACAAACCGCCTGCTAAGAAAGCTCTTAAATCTTGTGTTATATGCATCCACCCTCAACGATATGGGAAAACATAGCAGTCCCATCGTGTGACATTTACAAAGGATAATACCTGTGATCTCCCTAAGCTGCTTGGGAGCTGTGTTAGGGGAGTTTGCATACAATGCCCTGCTCACTGTACACTGGCTAGCAAATCATTTAAACGTAAACCTCATTTCATTTTCCTTTTTTTAATTTATTTTTTACAAGGGGTCCTTCAGTTCAGATCATATGCAATAAATAAACACCAACTAAATAATATGTTTTGCTTTTAGTCTTAAAAAAATATCCTTCTACAATATGTGAATACTTCAACTTATCCAGCACATAATGTGGGGGAGCCACTAGACACAGAAATACTGTATGAAGAAGAAACGAGTATGCTATAGATCATATGCAGTTGTGAAATGCCATAGAATCAAAAGACTTATGCCTCATATACACTGTCCAATAATTCGTACTCCATACAGTTGTGCGCAGGTGATAAATGCGTATGCTGGTAACGTTGTGGCACTGTGTCGTATCTTTTTATATATATTACCATCCGATCCTATGCCGTATGTATGCAGCAAGTAATCACACATTTTTGGAAAATATATTCAGTTAAAAAAAACATATGCTACAAATGTGTTAGGGACATAAAGGAGAGGCCGAGGTAGAACGGCATTATGTTAGGCACCGCCAGCTGCCCTGCTGTGTCATTACTTACCTGCCTCCTGGAGTCTGTTCCTGCTCACCGCCGAAAACTGCCTTCTCCACGCTTTCCGGGATCCCTGCAGTGCACGTGCGCCGCCGCGTCTCCCGGCGGGCGCATGCTGCATACGTGGCTTTAGTAAACAATCCGGTCTCGCGCCGCTCAGCTCCCGGCCCATCTAATAGCAGCAGTTCAGCCTATCACAAGAGTCTACTTCCTATTTAAGTCTGTCTCCCAGTCAGTCACTTGCCGGTTATAGACTCTGCCTGTCAGAACTGTGACCTGCTACCCTTGTGTGCCTAGTGTCTTGCCTTAGAGCTTGCCTAGTGAATTGATCGTTGCCAGTCCTCTTGCCCTGCCATTTTACCAGCCCACATTGTACGTAATGTGTTCCTTATCCTTCTTTCTTCCACCATATTTTGTACTTACCTCCCCTGTACTCTTGTACTTACCTGGTTGCTTGTGTTTGTATCTCTTCGGAAACTCTGTGTGCCAGCTGTGAGATAGCCCTAGTTAGTCTTGTCTTGTGATCTGCTTCACTCCTCAGTGTCTTGTTTTTTGTTTATCGTTTGTCAGTCTCCGGTAGTCCCTTACCTACCGGTCCTGCTCCCTCTTATTCGTAGTTCTAGTATTCTTGTGGTTCACTGTGGGGTGTCTTTATCTTCTCTTCTGGCGAGTCCAAGTTCAACGGGGGATGACCACGCCTTCAGGGGCCGCTCAGTCCATCCCCACCATTAGGGGCTCTGGTGAAAACCACCTGAAAGGTAAGACTCCAGACCCCGAAAGCTTGCTCGTCCACTCCTGTGGGATCTTCTTAGGGATCACTCCGGTACTTAATGGGTAAATCCGGAGTATCCCTTCTGGACCACTCCGGTGTCCTAACACTATGTAAAAAAATCTAGGCAAATAAACTGATCGGTTTTTACACTTTTCCTTAAGGTTAAACATAACTGGTCTTCACGTATGTAGAGGACTTAATCATTTCTGTGTATTGGAGGTTACTGTGTACAATTCTGAGTACTGGGAACTATTGCAAAAGAGCAGTCCACCATATTTTAATAAACTTATAGACGTTAACTGAAAACTTAAAGATAATTGTACCAAAATTATCCCCTATAATAGGACTCTATATCATATAATCCTAATTATGGGGGAAATCTAGAGGCCTATTACAGAGATAATTTGAGTGCAATTAAGGATAATTAAGGCAGCAGTGACTTACAATGAGAAAGGTTCTTTAGCTTTCAGAATGACCAAGGAACCAAAAAAATAGGAACTTAACTTAATCACTAGCAACTTTATTTGGATTTAAAAACAATTTTCAAAAACAAAAAAATTACGTGTGAAAAGGTAGGCAGCAAATATGATGCATATAAGTGTTCTGACTTTCAATAAGCTAAGATGTGTGTGTGCAAATAAAGAAATGTTGAAATTGCAGTTATAACAGGATTCTTTCAGTCTTCCATAGCATGGTGTTTAATTGACAGGCAAATTTGCATATCTGACCACTTCTGTGAAGAAACTCTTAATGTTATTTACCTGTTTACTGCATCTCTAAATGTAAAAGATTATAAAGTATATAAAGGATTGCTTATTTTATTGTGATGCACACCAGCTGCTTCTACCCAAGTCATTAACATGCAATTTTACCCTAGAATTTGCACATATGGATATCACTAATTCAAAATAGCAAAATAAGTACATTTCTTAACACCCTTTAGCAGCAGTAAGTGACAACAACTTCTCCATTGTTTAACAATGTTTTGTTACATTTTTTAAAAAATAAAACCTGATGTGCGCAGTGTATCGTTAAACAGATCACACATTCATTCTCGCTATCAAAGCGCTTGAATCAAATCTGAAAATCGTTAATCAGATGATTTCAAATATTTTTTCAAATGCCATAATGTTTTGTTCTGCTCTGCATATGATAAGCAAAAATAGTCATAAACCACATTTATATTTCCTGTACTTTGAAGAAAGTAAACCCAATTTTATGTTGCTTGAAGACATAAATTGCAATTTCTGCAGAAATGCAAAAATAAAACACGTAAATGCCACTTACTCTGTATGAATTAATAAATACATTCCAAGCACTGCTTTGATCTTGCAAATCTATTCCTTAGTACAGTATATAACATTCGATCATTGAATAAAAGTCACTATACCATATGTAATAAATGACTACACTATCACAAATATTATTGTCAGAAATACGTGTTTTAGGAATACAATCATCATCAGTTATTGATAAGTACAATTTAGTTATTGAACTGTGTTTTTAGAAAAATTAATCAATAAAGATATTTGTTTCCATTTGAATATGACACTGCAACACCAATGTAGTAAGCATGTTGGACCTGATTCAGAGCTGCACATCTGTGTGAAATTCACACGAATGCACAGCGGTTTTTGCTAACTGCGCATGCGCTAAATGTGTAAGGAAGTCGTTTTTCTGGCGGATTTTATGGTATCTTCTCCGCTTTTCTCATTTAAATACTCCGTGCATACCAGTCCTGTGGATGCGTAACAAGCCCTACGCTTCCACCATCTCAGGGATGGTGTAATCGTAGGGGCAGCTCACTGGAGCTGAAAAAAAAAGGTAAAAAAACCCCCAAAAATACCTTTTCTTTTAAAATTAACCCCTTCTCCGCCTACCCGCCGCTGCAACCTATCTAAAAAAATAACCCCTTCCCCCCGCCTGTCTCACTGCAACCTATGTTAAAAAAACAAATAAATACAGTACAGCCTGTCAGGGCATACTGCCGCTAGTAGAACTACAAGTGCAAGCACCCCATAAATGACAAGGCATGCTTGCACTTATAGTATTACTATCGGCAGCATGCCCTGCACCAAAATCACTACACATGCCCATTTCTTTAAAAAAAACATACAGTTTCCTCTCCAAAAATACTATAAAAATGTCCACGTGCCCCCCAAAAAAGTAAAGTAAAAAAAAGTGCCTATACCCGTCACCTTATTTTTTTACAAAACACAGCCCAGATAAAAATTGTAAATAAATTGTCACATGTGCCCCCCAAAAAACTAAAGAAATAAAAACAATGCTAGATCCCTGTCCTCTTCAGTAAAAAACAAACAAACAGAGCCCATATAATTAAACTTATAAACAATGCTACAAGTGCCCACATAATAAAACAAATAAACAATGCCACAAGTGCCCCTCTAAAATTAAAACATATAAAAAATGCCCATAAGATGGCCCACCCAAATTTTTTTTATAAGTTTAATTATAGGGGCACTGTTTTTTTCAATGAAGGGGACAGGGATCTAGCATTGTTTTTATTTCTTTAGTTGTTTGGGAGGCACATGTAAAAATTTATTTACAATTTTTATGTGGGCTGTGTTTTTTTTTTTTGTTTTTTTTTAAAGGTGACGGGTATAGGCACTTTTTTGACTTTACATTTTTGGGGGGCACGTGGACGTTTTTATAGTATTTTTGGAGAGGGAACTGTATGTTTTTTTAAAACAAATGGGCATGTGTATTGATTTTGGTGCAGGGCATGCAGCCGATAGTAATACTACAAGCGCAAGCATGCCTTGTCATTCATGGGCATGCTTGTGCTTGTAGTTCTACTAGCGGCAGTATGCCCTTTCGGGTTGTACTGTATTTATTAATTTTTTTAACATAGGTTGTGGTGGGACAGGGGTTATTTTTTAGATAGGTTGGGGCGGCGGGCAGGCGGAGAAGGTTTTTTTTTTAGAAATGTTAAAAAAAACAAAAACCTACGGTCGGAGCAATTAAGGCTCCGACTGGTTTTTTAGAAGTCGGATGTGCCTTGCACATCCGCATAATACTTTGGTAGCACCCTATGTGCTATTCAGATTGGGCTATAGGATGCACGCAAGCGCATCTTTGAATAGCCCGTAGTCAAATTAGCATTTTAGCCCGTAGTCAAATTATGCACCTAACTCTGAATCCGGTCCATTGTGCGCTGACAACTGAATATTGCCTTTGTCTTCATGTTCTAAAATATTGATGAGTTGCATCTACATTTACAGTATTTAAGAGACATATAACAAAACTACACTTTCTTTTATCTATAAAACCACCCACATATTACCAGTTTTTTTTTTTAAATGTATGTTTGATTGAAACATACAATTTAAAATGTATTTTATTTCAGAAATATATAAAGTTCTGGTAATGAATCTTCATTCAAAAATAGAGAAAAGTTACTATCAAAGTTGTTGTTTTTTTTTTTAATGTTCCTCATCCCAAGTTTCTCCTGAGGCATACTGTACTATTGATTAATCCATGTCAGGTTGCATTAGTCAACAAGATTGGACCAAAACATCACGAAATCTAAAACAGCGAGGATCATACCACCCGGTGTGATATGTCACACTTAAGCACTTTGCAACTTACAACCTACTATCAAAAATAATGATGAGAAAGTTTAGATCTAGACAAGACACGAATAGAGCAGAGAGTTTAGAAAAGTAAAGAAAAAGACATTTGGATAATAATTCACTTCATTATTTACAATGAAGTATAATTATTTACAATGAACTATTAGTTTGTACTACAATGAAGCTAAGGGAACTAGCTTCTCATTCGTTTATGTGATTCATGTATTATTTTCTATCTTCATGGGCACAGCGCTGTGTTTAAAAATCAGATGCTATATTTAACACAATTGACCAAGATACATTGGCTGTTTATAGAATCGATGTGAAAGGAGCAAGTTATTGGATACTGTAATGTACTATTCAGGTCATATCCAACCATATATCAACCAATTTAGCATTGCTCTCCCAACTGCTTCTGGTTACTTTTTATGTCTTTGAAGTGCAAGTCTATTTAGTGCAATCAGTTTTTTTGATACTGCAGTTGGTATTTGGTGAAACCTTGTTAATGGTCTGTATAGTAAAAACAATCACTCACTTAGCGCCTTAAACTTAACAATCACTAAATATTTGCTCTAGTGAAAAGTAGAGATAGATATCATGTTTCAACCATCAAATGAAGTAGAACATCCAGTAAAAGAAAACATATTTTCAGTGCATATGATGTCCAACCAGGCATAAAACAGTATACAGGTAAGACAGCAATATATTTTATTGCATATCTGAACAAAGTTAATGTTAGAAAGATTTTAGATATATTACATGAAATAATCATGATATTGCAGAAAATAGTGAATGTACATTGTATAACACTTCTCCCTTAGGACATGGATAATTGTTCTACTTATTATATGTATGTAGTGGGTCTAAACGCTCGATACTGCAGCAATTCAACCCTACCCAGGAGGGTCTACTACCTATAAAACTTGACAATAACTTAAATAGATTTAGGGAGGGAAAGAAGGCACTGTATAAAAACTACCATCTAATATATAAACAGGAAATATTTTACAAGAATTTATCTTATAAATAGTCGGAAAAAGGAGGTTATATGACATCAAAAATCATATATAGTGAGTACACATGGACCTTCCTGCCTTCGTATACTACTTGCATGTTTACATTGAATGATCCTGCATGTGGATTTTACTGTGTACTCACTACATATGATTTTTGATGTCAGCATATAACCTCCTTTTTCAGACTATTTTATAAGTTAAATTCTTGTAAAATATTTCCTGTTTATATATTAGATGATACAAAAAGATACATCTTTGGTATGCAGATACCCATTCATTGCTGCATTTCCTCCTTATTATCTGTTGGGTGGAAGTTTCTCACATATTACCCCCAGATAACTTGTCACAAGGCGTTATGTGCCTGTATTAATACTACAAAGATTGTGATTACACTTTTTTATTTTTTTTATCCTTATTTCTCTATATCAATTTTTGGAAGAGTAATGAACACAAGAGTGGTGCAACATTGAAGCTAATTTAAAAAAAATCTTTATTGGATCAATGCACTATATGGAGTATCTGCAACCTTCACTCACATCGGAACTTTTCTAAAGGCTCAACACACGAAAGAGCCAAATGCCGAAGAAGCTGCCCTGATTAAAATATTAAAATTAGTAGTAATAGGTATTATTATTTTTTTTTCACATTAGTGTTTCAGAGAGTTTCGGTGCTGGAATCACATCTCTTTACTTTCTTCTTTCTTAAAAAATAAATAAATAAATAAATATACAATATATACTATA